>JAAZTK010001367.1:0-14395 GCA_036507255.1 Megalothorax incertus
GAAAAAAGCCAATCAAACTCGAGTTGAACTCACAGCGAGGAGCATATGAGATATTTCGCCCCATAAAAAACTCCCAAATAAGCAAATACACAACCCTCGCATGAATGAATCAATTATAGATTGGCTTCGCTATTCTAACCGACCCCAATACCCCTAGAGGAAACAAGTAATTTGTAATTGAACATTTGACAGGCAAAACCAAAATACTCTTTTGGATACGAAGTGGAAGACTACTATAAGGCCTTAAGTCACGGGAGGTGGGAGGTGAGTATGAGAGATTTCTTTTAACTTCCTTGAAATGAATGCAAGATTTTAATTTACCGGGATTTGTAACCACCACAGGTGAGGGATGGTGACTTAACTCAGGGACAATATAGGGTTCTACTTCCAGGTTTGCTCAATATGCTTAATTATGCATTTTACAAAAAAGGCTAATTTATGTTTTCATTACCAATATCTTGCCCTCATCAGACGGAAGGATTCAGGTAAAGAATTATCCCTTGATTCTCATTAGCATAGCACCTTTAGTTTGGCTCGACTCCCCCCTGTAAATAATGATATTCCAGGTTGAATAATTCTCTCTGAGGAGAACAATCAAAGTCAAAGTCAGCCCCCTCTAAATATAATGAGAATTTCTGTGAATCCATTCATTAGTTACACCCATTCCTTTGCAAAGAGAGTCAGAGAGGAGTTGCTGGAGAAGTTTTCGACGCTTTCAATTTAAAGAATACAAAGCTTTTGACTCCACTACATTATTATGTAAACAATACTCCTCCTCCGACGTGATTGGGAATGCATTTATCTCTTGAACTGTCTATTATAATATACGTACGATTGATGGCAAAAAGTTGTTTCCTCCGCTCATTTCACGCTCCGTCCGTTCCCCTCAATCAGCCGAGCCGAGAGCGATGATTCTGCCACTTTGTTTGCCTTCCTCCAGAACCCATACATTTCTGACTGAGCGCTCCGGCTCCATAATCGAGTGCATCTGACTCGTCCAGCCTGCTTTCTTATCTTTTCTCTCGCGTTTAAAGATCGAGCTGTTAATTAATTCCTTCTCCTTCATTTCCCTCCAAACAGATCGTCTCGTACATTGCAAACAAGCATGGATACTTTCCAACTGTTGAATATATTGGAAAGAGCCATCATCCTCCACCGCCCCCCGTTTATGCCAAAGTAAAGGTACCCAAAATCCTTCAGGTCCAACCCGTCGTTGAACAATATCCTGTTCATGACCCTTATCTGGCGTATGGCGCAGGACATGGAGCATATTATGCTGCTGATCCAATATATGCTGAACAAGAAAAATTGCAAAATCAAGCACTTTTATATGGGAGGACTCTGTTTAGAAGGGATGTGGATATCCCCAAGAAAAAGGGACGAAGGATCCGAAAGATTCGGATACAAAGGAGAGCCAAGAAAGCTGCTTTAGCACCTTCACCATCTCCAGCTACACCTCTTATTGTAGAGGAGTATCCCCAATCTCAATAGCTTACCTAATCATTTTAACTCAATTTTAGTAAATTGGAACTTGGAAATGCAATTTGTAATTTGTATTCAATCTGTACAATTGACCTATACAACCACCCATCTATTCTATCTATTATTTTTGTAATCTATTTTTGATAGAAATGATTTAAAATCTCAAATGGCGTTAAGATGTATATTTTTTTACCTTTATAAATTAAAGTACCATTAGTATTGTATTACAATACGGATATTTCTCCAATAGACTTATTTTATCTCGTAATGATTATAAATGATTAATGAATGGGATATGTAATACAATAATTAAGTACCTACTTTTGCTTGGGTGTAAATGTAATTCTGAGCTAACTTTTAAAAAATTTCAATTCTTCTACTTTACTTTAAGGGTATACTTGTAATTATCTATAAGCTAAGCTAGAGATATGTATTGTAATTTGGCAATGTTAATGCAAATCGGAAGGGATTAAAAAAATGTATTGTTTAACTTTGGTGCTTTTGTGTAAGGAAAAAAGGGAAGGTGGACAAGTTTAAAGAGTTTTTGAATAATAAAGTCAATGTACTTGAGATTAGGAAAAGACGGGAACAATGAAATGCAACTTATTTTTTAAAAACAATAGGATTTCTTCCTGGCTTTATATTGCAATTTATTCATTTAAATTCATATCATTTTTATCCTATTAGCCTCATCCTTAAATATGCAATCGCGTTTGTTTTTTAATCCTTTCTGGGGATGGAATTAAATCAATTATTTGTTTTACAAAATTGAAAAACCATTAAAAACGCAATAAAATTATATAAAAACTTTAAAACACAGGTTTGGAGTATTAAAGTCGAGTATAAATTAATAGTAGAATTCTTTTGTAAACCATTTCCCTCCAATCCTTTGGCGTATCGCAAGTCTTCTCAACTATTCAGAGGAAAAATATACATTGCATGTACTAATGATGGACCTACGTGCATAGATTATGCATAATGGTACTTGGTACTACTCACCTCATCCCAGGCAAAGATGAGGAGGGAGAAGGGAAGTGCAGGTAACCACCATTCAAGTCTTTTGGGTTTGAAAACGAGAGAGCAATCAGAGTTGGATCAGAAATTACGACATGGGATAAAACGTATCATTAAGTTCCTTTTTTCTCACTTACTTGAGGGGCATCATTTTCAGAGCTACGTCCATACCAGGGCAGTGTGAGAGGAATATGGCCAGAGCAGTTTCAAAGACCAGAGCAAAATTTAATACCCAGTTCCTAGTAGTATCGAGTGAAACATTCAATTAGATTGGAATTCCAGCTCTGGAGATATTGATATTATTGATGAGGAGGAGGGAAATGCAAGGAGGAGGCGTCAAGAATTCAGTTTTCGACGCTTCCAGGTTTTTTTTACATAAATTACTACTACTACTCCTTACAGATAGGACTATCCAAGTAAACTTACTTCATCCCCTTTTCAAAGAGCGAGACCCGACGGGTTTTACAGATTAGCAAATTTGCCCATTGGCACACCACAATCGACTTTTAAGAAAAATATATAATTAGCATGGTCAGATCATTATCCTCAAGAGGCTAATTGCACTTGAAATAATTTGAGTGTGTGCAAAACGAAGGGTCAATTGACATACCACAAAGTAGGAGGTGGAACACGTATTCTCTAATGCTTTCCTTTGGGAATAGCTCCACTCTTGGCCGTAGGAATCCTCCAGATCATTGATGGCTTTTGAATCCCAATTATCCCGGAGTCCAAAGAGAGAGGATGGGAGGAATCCATTCTCAGCCATAATTACAAAATAGGTAAAGAAAGCAGCAAAGGATTCGATGATTCCGATTTGGCCATACGCCATTGAAATTAATCTAATTTCGAAATATCAAAAAAGATGATTTAAAGATTCAATTGTCATTAGTATTAGTATATTCATACTGTTTTGTGACAAGTTTATCCTCTTTGGAATTTCTAGGCTTCCTTTGCATAATATCCGCCTCTAAAAAAATTAAAATCATATTCTTCATAAGAATTGGTTTGATATGCACTATTTAAATAGAAACCTGCAGTTTCATAAGCGAGAGAAATTGCTGGAATCACATCTGAGCCAAGATCAATACAAAGAATTGCAATCGTTCCTAGCGGTAGTGGGATTTTAGCGACGATAAATACGAGGAAAGGGGTAAGTTCGCTCATATTATCCGTAAGGGTGTAGAAAATACATTTCTTAAGATTATCAAAGATTAGACGACCCTCCTCAACTCCTACCACGATTGACGCAAAGTTATCATCGAGTAAAATCATGTCTGCCGACTCTTTTGATACATCTGACCCAGAAATCCCCATTGCTACTCCAATATCTGCCTTCTTCAGGGCTGGAGAATCATTCACACCATCACCGGTGACTGCTACAATGTCCCCCTGCCTTTGACACCCCTCGACAATGATTAGTTTTTGCTGGGGCGATGTTCGAGCAAATACAATTTCTCTATATGTTCTGTAAATACAAATTTAACGCTTTATAAAATGTGCTTTTAGACAAAGACAGATGCAACTTACTCAAGGACCAAGTCTAGATCCTCAGAGGTCATTTCCTTCAGTTCGGCTCCATGAATAACAGCTGCAGTTGCCTTGCTTTGAAAACATGGAAAGTCATTCTCCCCGCTTCCACCTAATCTATTTGCAATGTCCTGAACAGTTTCACTATCTAATATTTAAGAAATGCAATTACTTTTTTAAGAATTTAAAAAAATGCAGCTGGAAACTGACCTTCCGATATAATTCCAACAGATTTGGCAATAGCTTTAGCTGTAATTGGGTGATCCCCTGTGACCATTATGACCTTAATCCCTGCAGATCGGCATTTTGCAACGGCATCAGGTACAGAGGATCGTGGAGGGTCAATCATAGACATGAGTCCAACAAATCGAAGCCCCTTTTTGAGGAAATCCACATTCTCATCGCTAAACTTGTATCCTTTGGGGTATTCCGTGTTTGGGAGGCGAAAGTCAACAGAATCCTGAGCACGAGTATGTTTAATTAGAGCATGATTAGACAGAGTGATTATATCTCGTCTGAGTATATGAACTTGGACAATCAATAATCAATATTGACACAAGTAGGCATGATTTAAGTCTGACGATGAGTCTGACCTAATTAATTAAGCTAATTACCCAAAACTCTCTCTCCCATCTCCCCCAGCTGCTCGTAAACCTCATCTACGACTTTACTCCTCCATTTTTCATCAAGTTCAATCTCTTGATCTTTGACTAGGATCGTGTCACATAATTCTAAAAGCCTCTCTGGGGCACCCTGCTCAAATAAAATTGTAAAATAAAATAAACGAGTTCGAGGAAATCTTAAGAAGTCGTACTTTCATCGCGAGGAGATATCCATCATGCTCTTTATCTTCGTGGATTGACACTTGGAACTTGTTTATGGAATTAAAAGGAATCTCAAAGATTTTTGGATATTTTTTTCGGTACTCCTCCACGCTCCCCAGATGTATCTCCATACATTTGAGTATCGCAGCTTCGCTAGAATCTCCGCTAACATCCCTTGTATTTAAAAAAAATGCATGTTTTAATGATTGATTTCAACGAGCGCAGCTTAAAGAAATTAATGACTACTAACTCTAAGGATCCTGAGATCTAATGAGTAATTAATGGGCGAGCTACCTGGTCATAATCTTTTTCTTTCCCGACCCTTTCCAGGGTAAAAACTTGGCTCTGGAGCAAATTGCGGCCACCCTTGATAGTGCAATAAATCCAGGATCCTTTACATCACAATCATCCTTGGGCTTTGTTTGATCTTCCGATGTTTCAAAGGCTTGAATCTCTGAATTGTACCACATATGCGAGACTGTCATCTTATTCTGAGTCAGGGTCCCTGTTTTATCCGAGCAGATGGTAGTCGTCGAGCCCAGAGTCTCTACAGCTTCCAAATTCTTGACCAGACAATTTTTTGAAGCCATCCTTTTTGCAGTTAGAGCTAGGCATACGGTGACTGTCGCAAGTAACCCCTCGGGTACATTAGCCTAAGGATAAGAAAAACTTTTTAGAATATTTTTCTTGAATTTTGGATAAGAAAAAGATACCACAATTATTCCAATCAGAAAAATAAGGGAATCAAACCTGGAATAAATTTCAATATAATTAGATACAATTTTTTGAAGATCCTGAAGATTTTTCGAATATACCATGAATATCCCATTCCAACGCTGATTATAAAGAAAAACATCCCGAAAAAACAAGCTACCGTTGACACAAGATGAATAAAATTCTCCATCTCTATTGCAATGGGAGTTTGACCGGTTGAAAGCCCTGATGCTAACCCTGCAATCCGCCCCATCATCGTTCGGTCGCCAACCCCAATAACAATTCCCTTTCCGCAACCTATTTTTAGATCGGTTAAGAAGATTAATCATACAGAAATATCATCTGAATGGAAATTGACCTTCGAGGCAGCTTGTAGAAAAGAAGAGGAGATTTTTAGTCTCTGCAGGATTATCACTGGTTAGGTCTGGACTCCGGCTAAATATTCGCAGAATTAGATTACGAAATATGGGATCCCGTGGGGGATGGGCATGAACTTAAATTGTTTAAGTCGTAAACCGGATTGGAACAGATTTAACTAACCTTTGAGGTTCGGACTCCCCAGTAATTGAGCTGTTGTCGACCTTTTTAATTAATAGGCATACGATATTTAATTTAGATTAGAGATCTTAAAATAGAATGGGATTAAAAAATGTCCAATTAATCCTACCTTTAGTCCATGTGCCTCAATTACACGCAAATCCGCTGGAATTCGATCCCCAAATTTAATCTCGACTACATCACCAACACAGAGGGATTTGACATCTATCGTTGAAATGACACCATTCCGAATCACATTAGCATATTGAGGTACAAGCTTTTTGAAACTCTCCATTATCCGGGAGCTTTTAGCTTCTTGATAATAGGAGAAATACCCGCTCCTAAAAAGTGACATTTTACGAGTTTGTATTAGATAATTAATGGGATGACGTACACAAGAACGACCACGGACAGGATAATGCTCAAAAAGAGATAGTCTGAATCAACTTCGGAGGAATAAAGGGCCAAGCTGATATAAGCGAATAAACAAAGGGCTGCACCTGCCCAGAGGAGGAGGGCAAACCCACCGGAGAGTTGTTTAAGGAACTTTTTCCATTCTGGAATCTTTTTAGGGGGTGTCAATGAATTGGTTCCAAAACGATTCCGGTTTACAACCACTTGGTAATCCGACAAGCCCTAACAATTATGAATTTTTAAAATTTATTCAATTAAGAATTGGCGTATATAATACTACCTTATTAGGGTCTGACCCTAGCCTTTTGTAGAGCTCTCGTTGATGAATTTTATGCCAATCAATTTCCAACTCTTTTTTCAGATCGGAAATATCCGGTGGTTGATGCTGCCTGTCTTTTGCGTTGACATCCTGCATGATATTGGGGCGAAATGAATTTAATTTTTTGTATAGTTTTGAATTGATGGACTTACATCACAAGGCTCATATCCACCATTGTAATACCCTTTATTTAATCGAACCTACGCAAAATTAAATATTTTTAATTTACAAGATTTATTTAAAAAACACTATGAAATTTACATGATTTGAATTTAAATTTAAACTGTTTTCAAATGTATACATCCTCCTTTTGACTTTGTTGAGGTAAGAATTTTCGGACAAACATATTTCAGGCTCTTGAGAATCAGTTCTAATTAGCCTATTTTTAAAATAGCTCTTTTTGGAGAGCAGGGGCGAATTGGAACCCATTTTATTCAAATATACACAAAGTACAATAGAAAACAAAACTTTTCAAGAATGAGCTATATGGAAAATGTGCAGGGCTTTTTATAATAACGGGTAAGACGACACACGTGCAGATTAATTGGCGGAGATTGAAAGACTTGCTGTAGACCAAGGATTTATGAGAAAGACTTGCCAAGGAGAGGAGGACCAGTCCAAAGGTGAAGAGATTTGTGTATGTGTGATTCAGTTTGATTCAGTAATATCTTTATGCGACAATAAATAAATTAATCTCCTCTTATATTTAACTATCTATTAACGTCACAAGTATGACTGTATGTGTAGATAATCAATAGGACAATATAGATACATTCTTCCAAAGGTTTCCGCCTACAAAAATTAAACATTCATTCAGCTTTCCTAGCCTATTATAAAGTATTCCGATCAGGATCAGTATAAGATTAAGAACTCTGGAATGAAAAATCCAAAAAATGCCAATAAATATCAAACCGGTCTAAAATATTATAGTATTAGTAGTAGATATTTTTAGATATTTGGAAAGATGCTTAAATTTTGGCTTGCAAAGTTTGTATTATTCAATAATAACTTGTTTTCGAGATGTTTTGTTTGTAAACAATTTAATCTGCCCATCAGAGATCTTAAAAAATCCCTAATGCGGATAAAGATTTGAAAATTGCTATCTAAATTACTAGATTGAACCTGTTAGAAAGACAATTTAAAGACAGTTTTATTATCGTATTAATCATACAATATTTGAATAGAGCTAGGAATTTGATTCATAAAGAGACATTTTTACAGACTTTGTACAAGATAAATCACGGGATTAGACGATAGATCAAACAGCAGATTTTTAATAGAGAATCTCCATTCTTCCAGAGATCAATAGTAAGTCTCTGCTTCGACCCAACCTATTGATATAAAAAATGTTTTTGTTTTTAAATTTGATTTGATGGTATTTTTTTAAGCAAAACAAACCTCCGGGGAAGCGTCGAAGAAAGTAACGCCGAACTTCGTCAAAGACGAAAATATACAGGGAGAATCTAATAAATAAAAGATACTCAGGATATCCATTCTATTGTATTTTAAAATTCGAAATTGTTTTTATCATACGGAATTGCAGGGAACCACCAAGCAAGCTTGAGACCGTACATCCGAAGACCGATATCCATTCCTGGACAATAACAAAGAAAGACGGCCAAAAGGGTCTCGAAAAGCAGTCCAAAATTGAGCACCCAATTCCTTTGAAAAATTTGAATTAATTCCTTGCTTAAAAAAATCTAATTAAAAATCCAGACTTCATTCCTTGATGGATAATCGAATTCTTCCGGGTCTTGCAAATGATTAAATCCGCCCATTGTACCACCACAATTGCGACAAAATATGAAGTATGACTGCGGAAAAAAATGAATGAAATCAGATATTGAAATTCTCGAAATTAAAAATTTATACCAATGGAATTCCAGTATTTTCCTATCGTGGTAGGTCCACTCTTGCCCATAAGAATCCTTAAGATCGTTCACACCCTTTGAATCCCAATTATCTCGAATCCCATACAGAATTCCAGGAAGGAATCCATTCTCAGCCAAGATGACAAAGTATACAAAGAAGCCAGCAGCAGCTTGAATCATTCCAATTTGTCCGTATGCCATTGAGATGAGCCGCTCGTTGACGAGTTTGTCTACTTTTGGATTTCTCGGTTTTCGGGACATGATGTCCGCTTCAGATTTTTCATAAGCTAAATCGGCATTAATTAAAATATAAGATTTTTCACCAAAAGATGATATACATAAATATACCTACCAAGAGAAATTGCAGGTAGCATATCAGTTCCTAGATCAATGCACAGGATGGTGACAGTGCCAAGAGCGAGTGGGATATTAAAGAGAATGAAGAGGAGGAATGGTGCGACTTCCGGAATATTTGATGTAAGGGTGTATGCAATTGATTTTTTGAGATTATCAAAGATGAGACGACCCTCCTCAACTCCTACCACGATCGAAGCAAAGTTATCATCGAGTAGGATCATGTCAGCAGCTTGTTTGGAGACATCAGATCCAGCAATTCCCATTGCTACTCCAATATCATGCCTTCTTCAGGGCTGGAGAATCATTTACACCATCACCGGTGACAGCCACAATAGCTCCCTGTCGCTGGCAACCCTCAACAATGATGAGTTTTTGTTGAGGAGAAGTTCGGGCGAATACGATTTCCGTATGATGGATTAGGATTTGATCAATTTGTTCCTGGGCCAAATCCTTGAGCTCCGTTCCATGTACGACAGCCGCTTTTGCTGCATAGGGATCCACTTGAGATACGGGGATATTGAGTCTCTCTGCAATGTCTTCAACAGTTTCATTTCCTATGAAAAAAAATAAAATAAATTTTTGCGTCAAAATCTTATGTAAAATACCTTCCGAAATGATTCCAACAGATTTGGCAATGGCCTTGGCAGTAATAGGGTGATCTCCGGTGACCATTATGACCTTAATACCCGCAGATCGGCATTTTGCTACAGCGTCGGGTACAGCGGCTCGCGGAGGGTCAATCATAGACATGAGCCCAACAAATCGAAGTCCTTCCAATGGGAAATTTGTGGCATCAGCATCAAACTGGAATCCCCTCGGGAATTTGTCAGCTGGTAGATGGAAGTCGCAAAAGCCAAGAACTCGTTCCCCAAGACCTCCCAATTGTAGATAAGCCACAGTGAAAGCTTCTCGCATTTCTTCGTTCATTGGTTTGCTTTGTCCTTTTATTAAAATGGAGGAACAGCGATCAAGAATCCTCTCGGGAGCCCCCTAATTTTTAAAATTATACGAATTAAAGATTGAAAGGTTTAACAAATAAATCCCACTTTCATAACGAGGAGATAGCGTGGGTCAGAAGCGTCCTCCGTCTCATGGATAGACACTTGATATTTGTTTGTGGAATTGAAAGGGACTTCACACACTTTCCTATTTTTCTCACGAACTCCCTTTACATCACCAATAACCAACTCCATACATTTGAGGATAGCTGCTTCGGAAGCATCTCCATTTACTTCTTTTTTCAAAATGGGAACATCATCTTGTCCTCCTTTGAATTCAGCCCGATTGCAAAGAGTAGCCACACGTGCGAGTGCCTTAAATCCTTCACTTGTCTTATCATACTGAGCTCCGGATTGATCCTCGGTGGTATCCGCCTCAATAATTTGATTGTCAAACCACATGTGAGCCACTGTCATCCGGTTCTGTGTTAGAGTTCCTGTCTTATCAGAGCAGATGGTCGAAGTTGATCCAAGGGTCTCTACAGCCTCGAGATTTTTGACCAAGCAATTCTTTGCCGCCATTCGTTTTGCAGTAAGAGTTAGACATACCTAAAATATAAATATTAGATACTTTTTATTTCAAATTGTTAAATTTATGCGTACAGTGACGGTAGCGAGGAGTCCTTCGGGGACATTGGCGACAATGATTCCAATCAGAAAGATGACAGCATCAAGCCAATGGTAGTCCAGGATCAAAGCAATAATAAAGAAGGAAATACCGAGGACAATTGCGACTCCAGTAATGATATGAATGAAATGCTTGATTTCTTTTGCGATTGGAGTTTCCCCCGATTCGAGTCCTGATGCTAACCCTGCAATCCGGCCCATGACGGTGTTATCGCCAATGCTTATCACGATTCCAACGCAAGTTCCTAAACATTTTTATTTTTATTTGGAATTTTTGTTAAAATCAAAAAAAACCTTCAACGGCATTTGTGGAGAAAAATGCAAGGTTTTTAGTCTCTAGAGGATTCTCGTGAGTAAATTCCGTAGATCGAGCTTGAGGCTCCGATTCTCCAGTCAGTGAGCTATTATCAACCTTTAAAAAAATAAAATGGCTATATTGTAGTCTGATTGTCCATTGTATTAACACATACCTTGAAGCTATGCGCCTCAATAACCCGGAGATCCGCTGGAACTCGATCCCCAAACTTAACTTCAACCACATCCCCAATGGTGAGCTCCTCAGCGACAATTGTCACCTTTTGTCCATCTCGAATCACATTTGCATATTGAGGGACAAGGTTCTTAAATGAGTCCATAATTCGAGAGCTCTTGGCATCTTGAAAGTATGAGAAGATGGCAGTAAGAATAACCACAACGGAGAGTACAATTCCTAAAAAGAGATTGTCATCTGAAGCCTCTCCAGGTCCGACAAGTTGGATGACATATGCTAGAAAGCAGAGGAAAGCCCCCATCCAGAGGAGGAGGGAGAATCCGCCAAAAAGCTGCTTGCAAAATTTGACCCAACCCGGAGTCGTTTTTGGGGGAGTCAGACCATTTAGCCCATAGCGTTGATTAAACTCTTTTGCTTTTGCCGTAGTTAGCCCCTGAAGAAAATTAATTTATTTGATGGCTCAATTAATTAAAATGAAAAGATTTGCGCACATTTTTGGTGTCCGTCTCATATCGTCTCACAAGATCCTCCAAAGGGATTTTATGGTCATCAATTTCAAGTTCTTTTTTCAGATTGTCCATCCGCTGGGGGCCCTTTAATCCCAACCAATAATTAAAGCATTATGCATTTAACTCGAACTCATACCTTTGCGGCAGCATTCTGCTTACTCTTTGACCCTCCCCCAGCTTTCTTCCCAAATCCCATCTGGATTTTTCTCCACTTTTATAAATAATTCGACTATTTATGATTTATCAAACAATTACGGCTTATGGCCTGAGATTTATTCAGAACCCATTTTAGCCAAATCCTTGAATTCTTGATTGTTGCCTCCATTGAAGGGGTCTCATCTATAGTTACAATTGAGGGACCTAATTAAGGTTTATACGCCTCAGTTGTCAAGCGTAAAAAAGCGGATTTAATCTGTATCAATGCAAGTAAAGATACAATATTTAAATAGGAAATTGCAATGAAATCCATCAGGAGGAGGTCATCCCCTGAAATTCTCCCTATCTGTTCAGAGGAATTCCGAAAAGCGAGGGATGAAAAGTTGAATTCCCACGTTAATCAATGGTTGGAGACTCGAGGAGTTGACCGAATTCCGGAACAAGATCCTCCGAGGGTTTCCCAATCCACGGCAAATTCATTAAACCCCGTGACTGATGGAGAATCAAATCGGAGAAATTACTCTACTCAAAACGAGATTCTTCAAACTTTTAGCCAGACTCACTCTACAAGGGTTAATAATGAAAGAAGGAAGGGGTCAATCCCAGCGACTTCTCAAAACTCGAGGATGGTATTGAATGAGAGGAAAATTGTTCACCAAATGAAATCAAAGTGGGAGGAATATATCAAGCAAAGAGGGGAGAGAGGTCAGCCATTCCCACAGAAGAAACCTTCTCGTATTTGGCAGCCTCCGAAAATTCTGGCGAGCATTCCTGAAAAAGATCCATGTGTAGAGGGACCGGAGAAAGTTCCTACACATCATGTTATTCAATTTCCACCTTCAAAATCAACAGTTTGGTCAAATGAGAGTATAAAAACTATAAAGAGAAGAGAATCCCCATCAAATTTAAACCAAACCAGCTCGAACACGAATTCCAGGTTGAAAATTGAGCAATTGGAGTCAGGAGCAAGGCCTTCCGATGCTGCTAATCCATCTTCAAATAACCCTACAACTCTTCAAACTGATGAGGAGAAGCTCCAAAAGTTATCAGAGGAATATGATAACCTCACCGTGTCTCCTAATAGGGAAAAGAGCTGGTCCATTGGGGAATCTGTGCAAAAGACAAATGCATCCGCCTCTACAACGGAATCTCAATTATCTATCGTCACATTAGGTTCGATCCCCCTAAGAGAAGATCAAACAGAACTTAGGCTCAGCCAATCTAAGCAGTTTGGAGTCCGATTTGAATGGAGGGTAACGGATTTAATTAAACGTGTGAGTGAACTTAAGCTAACCATCGAAGAAATGAGGAGAATGTCCTGTCGTCAATGCGGAGGTCATTTTTCCAAAGGGGAGAAAGCGATTCAAAATCCAGATGGGAACTCGTACTGGCATCCTAATCATTTCCTTTGCAAAAGATGTTCAAAACCTCTCCTCAACTGTTCCCACTACTTTTATGAGGGAGATGTCTATTGCTCCGATCATTTTGGCTCCACCTCTCATGCCCCTGTGTGTAATGGATGTGGAGAAAGGATCCTTAAGGAGAGATACACCTTTGCCTCCGGTTTGACGTGGCATCAGGAGCATTTTTGCTGCTCTCTTTGTTCCATTCCTCTCGTTGAAACTAAATTTGTGGCCGTCCCACGCAAAGTATATTGCTTTCCCTGCCATGAACGAGAATATCGCAAAGTAATTTACAAACTTTTTAGGGGGAATTGTCAATTTTAATACTTTCCTTTCTTTTATAGGTTTGCTCAACTTGCAAAAGAATAATAAAGCCATACCACACCTTTGTCCAAAGTGAGAATAACTATTGGCATGCTAGGAGCACCTGTCTAACCTGCTCAACGTGTAGGAAATCACTCCTCGGAGGGAATCATATTTATAATCGAAAAGGTGTACTTTATTGCAACCGATATTGTGCATCTCTCAAAAAGCCTCCAGTGTAATTCAAACTAATCCCAATCCCAAAAATAAAAACCTTCCAAAATGAATCAAAGTGTGCAAAAATAGCTGTAAAATTCATATAATTCTTTTAAAAAATGCACAGGATTTTCAAGCTAAAAATGAATAAATGAATCCAGATTCTCAGAATACTGATACTCGCATTATTGTACAATTGAACAAAGTGAGTGTCACTTCTTTACTGCTTTAAGATTGAATTGGTTCGATCATTGCACAACTTAATTTTAAACCATAAATAAATGAATTTATAATAATGATAATTTCTAAATTAAAGATATGCTACAAATCAATCACGATCAGCCTCTGCTCCAGAGATATATTCGTATATTTCCTTACTAAAAACTTTTTTAATTAGTATTCAATTTGAGGGGGTATACTAATATTATAACATTGCATTATGACATTATGTATTAATTTAAGTAAATCTAAAGATTTTACTACTCGTAACGAATCATAATTGTCGTTAAGAACTTAAGGCTTGATCCGCCTTTCCATCCCCGTTCATTTTCATAATTGAGTTATGTAATACCACATAATTCTCTAAATGCTTCACTTTTTAACAGTTTTAAATTTATTTATTTACTTGAATAAT
>JAAZTK010001368.1:0-14390 GCA_036507255.1 Megalothorax incertus
GTCTCAGTCCATCCTCAGGGTGGCCATCCAAGTAAGTATACTTGAAATGGGATGACAAGTGAGTTCGTTAGGGCGGGGAAAATTGCGGGTTTGATGGACTCGGTGGTTTCTAACGAGCGTAATTTCATGGTAGGGCCCTCGACTCAATCGATCTGTTTGCTAACAGAGTCTGTAGTTCTTGGGATCTCAATCAGATTGATAACTGGTTATTTTTTGAGATTGTAAAATTATACAAAAAGTTCGTTCAGTGACTTGGAATCTGTATATGATTTTGATCCCAAAATTTGCCCATTATGAATTGAATTGGCTTAAAATTTACTCAATTTTGAAACATTTCATTTTTCTCCGAAATACTCACATAAATATAAAAATCAAAATACAAAATCTAGAACTATTTCCCCCTTTGAACTCAGGCTAAACCAAAGTAAATCCTCCTTGAAAAAAGCAAAGGACAAATGGAGGGGGCTGGGCAAAGCACTTTGACATTATTTGCCGGGGGTTGGGTTGAGTTATGACCTCATCTTCAAATGCATTTCCCCCGAATTTTTCTCCCCCCGCCGAGCCCCGAATTACCCGCCAAATCTCCCCAAGTAAATTTAAAGGCACTCTCAAAATAATAAATATTTCAGGATGTGCGACCCTCCTCGGCGGTGGTCTCCTGGCAAGGTCTTAACAGCTCACAGACCCTCAGCTACCTCGTGGCGTACAGGGCATCTACTGCGACCTCTGACCTCGTCCAAACAAAGGAAGCTCCTGCCTCCTCTAGGACACTCCTCCTCGCAGATCTTCGTTCTGACACCCCTTACCTCGTGTGCGTCCTTGGACTTACTCCTGAGGACAATGGTGTCTCCGCTCTGATGTCTCGCTCTGCGGATGACCTCCTCAGGGATACGCCAATGTCCAAATGTGCTCAGGTTGGTATTGATGAATTAATACATATGTGTTTTAAATCCCCTTAAATCTCCTCAGGTTCGGACACCCATGAGCTCAATTTCCGGCGACCCTGATGCAGTGATTGCCTTCATCCAGCGCCGTCTGGGAGTTTTCGTAGGAGCCTTTGTCAGCATCCTCTTCTTTGTCATCCTCCTCCTGACTCTGGCTTGCATCAAATGCCGAAAACGCCGTTCCAATCGAAGACAAGTTCAAATCCTAAATGTAAGATTTTTTATTAAACTCAAAAATTAAACTAATTTTGGACTTAAATAATTTCTAGAAGAAGCAAAACGGAAATATTCAGTCGGACCCTTCGTCAAATGACCCGCTGACCCTCGTGATAGCTGGAAATGGGAGTGGTACTCTTCCTCTGGGTTTTGGAAGTAACGGCAATGGTCAATACTTTCACCATCATCATAATCACCATTCTCTCCAGCATCCAAAAAGGAATGGAAAAAATGGGAAGAATGGAAGTCTCAACGGTGGGGTCAATTCAGGGTCACTCTCCCCACAATTTCTCACATATAGAAATTATAACCATTCGCCAAATAAAAATGATTTCATCCAACCTTCATTTGATGAGACTTCTGAACTGGATAGAGTGTAAATACTAAATAGGGAGATGAAATCTTATCCTCGGGACTGTGATAATTTTAATATTAAAAATGTGATATTTTCTAAAATTTCTACTTATCTATCTTAATTGTATTTATATGTAAATACTGATAATAATATGTTTATCTTGTAATAATATTATGTAAATTACATAAATCTCAAATTATTTGTTTTGATTACAAATAAATAAAAGCAGATCAAAATGATAAATATGAGTATGTACTACCTATGTACTATTACTTTATCCTAAGATCATAATATTTATCACTAACCATCAATTGCAATGATCTCTGTAATATTTAATTGATTAAGCTTGATGAAGACCTGAATCATATCCCTATCCAATACCCTCCAATAACAAGAACCAAATTGAGGGAAAAATAACATCCTTTGCTTCTTCCAACAGTAAACATATAGGTAATTAAATACCCCAATTATTTAATCATTTTTATTATACAGATAATGCATTATAATATTATGCGAATATTTACCGACTATTTATAATTTTTTCAATCCTCTTAAACTTGTAGTGTTTATCCGTATTTACAACCTCAGAATGAGGATGAAACACACTCTGGGCTTGCCTTTTATAGGACAATTTTCAAGGTTCATCCATTCATTCCCCATTCATTATTGTATTTCCTTATCTTGCTTTATCGTATCCTTCTTTATTTAAATCTTTTGATTTTTAAATAAAGATTAAAGACTAATGAATTTCAAGGATTTTTCAAATTATTATTCAAAAGCATATAGATATTTTATTTATATGTAAATTGTTTTAACGATATTGACTATATCCATTTAATTTATACCGTAAGTGCAGTCAACTTGTCAATTTCTTCCAGGAAATACCCAAGCAGTTCATCCATTGCGCCATCATTTGGAAATATTTGAAGCGATCCAGACAGTGTAAATTTGATATTTCCACACCATGTCAAAGAGGATATGATTAGCGCTATTCCAAAATGAAAATCAGAATTCATTTCTAGAAATTTTTAAATGCTTTATAAATTATTACGGATGCCAAATCTGAAGGAGGGCAGCGAATAGTCCAGGAATTCAACCGAATTCCCATTCCAGAAAAATTCTTCCTTTGCACCAGGAACGCCTATTTAATTTAATATGATTTTTAAATGAATTCCTTATGAAATTAAAACATTTTTTACATGAATAAGCTACTGGGATCTTTCCTTTGCATAATCTTTTAACCAACTTCATTATAGGTATTGGAATTGATGCAAAATGTAGGGTTATAGCAAGCAGAGGGATTTGAATTAAAGGGTTAGTCGCCCTTCGAAGTTCCTCCTGATTTAATTTAATCCTTTTAATTGGATCCATTTCATTTACACGCAAATTTAGCGTATGTAAGCATTCTGAGATTTTAAATAAAATTAATACAATTTTAGGGATTTTTTAAATTGAAATTTACGCAAAATTCCGAAGTTTGCCATCCGGATGATAAGATAGAGGGGTTGGACAAGTAATGTAAAATACTTTGGGTAGAATTTTAGGATGATTTCGATTCTTCATATATTTCCCAATTGCTCCACCATATATCCCAACAAGCAAAGAAGTTAGGCTAACATTTAGGGATCTAGAAATATTTTTTAGCTGCTCAATTGGAATCTTTGGGCTTATTCCAAGTGCAAATTCATTTGGATTGATCTCTCGAATTTTTTGCAAGGATGGTATGGAATTATTCCATGAATCTGGAAGGAGAACTTGAGCTTTTGGTGCAAAAAATTCAAAAACTTCAAATGGAATTATAAATATTGAGCCAATCCATAAGAGGACTGATTTCAAGGTAGATGGCGTCTCTTCTGGAGTTTTCCAGACTGATGGCGGCGTGAAGGTTCCATCAAATACCTTGAAAAATATTTTCATCACAGAATATCCATCAGCTAAATTAAAACAAATTCATTTAGACATCTATTCGGATAGTTTTAAAATATTTAATGCATGCCAAATATAAGTATTATAATCAGGATACGAGTATTTCGCTTACCTATGCAATGATGAAATTTTACAATAATTGAAGTATGAACTTCCCCTGAAGTTAGCACCCTTTTTCTTATAATATAATTCTTCCAAAGGGCCCTTCCCTCTTCAAAGGGTTCCACCATGATCTGCTTTTTAATCTCTTTCATTTTAAGGTCATCCATCATTCCTTCCGAGTCCCATTCCACGACATGCTCATCAATTTTAAAATTATCCTCGCTTTTCCAAAATAAATGACCTTAAATATAAATTAAATATATTTATTTTAGACTATAATTTAATTTGATTTGCTAAACCTAGCCATTGAGTTGGATATTGTCGCATTTCGGGTGCCATTAGCTCACCGCTTTTCCTCCTTGCTTCCAAAAGCCTTTCCGTGACAGCCTTTTTGTATTCTTCAAGGTCTACTGGTCCATTTACTGAATGTAGATAAAAATGCTAAAAGATTTAATTATTTTTTAAATATTTTTTTAAACCAAATAGCTCCCCAACACAAGTTGCTGATGGATAAGATGTCAAGTCCTCGCAAGCCAAAACATAGGCCGGAAGTGTAAGCATTTTTCCCAAATCCGGGCGAAAGATTGGAGCCAAATAAAATCTTTAATATTAAATTTTTTTCAAAATTACAATATTAAGAAATATAAATATTTTGTTTTGAGAACGAGTATTGTACATTATTCGACGATATATCACAAATGGTGCAAAAATGAGCATAACAATTAAAACTAGAATAAAGGTGACCAATGCAAATGGGGCCAGAAAAATCTTTTTCAAAATAGTTAAAAATAATTTGAAAGACATTTTGAATCTTTGAACAAATACAGATATTAGGAAATCTTTATTCTCTTAAAATATTTTTTAAATACATAAATATTACGGTTCTTGATAAATTATAATGCAGATCTAATGAATATGATATATGTATGTATACGATAATATCATAATACGGTTACGGAATACGATAATGCGATCGTAGCATGAGGAAATGCATAAGAAACTAATAAAATGGATTCTCTATTAATTTTTATTATATTTAGTTATTATTGTAAATTAATAAAATCATTTCCAATTTATTATATCATTTCCCCAATTAATTCTTCCTTTTACTAATTGAATGAAATTTTGATATTTATGGTATATTTTGCGAAGAGAATTCTGGCACGAATTCGAACTCTTTTGTCGAGTCAACACAATACGATAAACTTCAAAAGTTTTAAAAAATATATTGCATTTTGTGGCATTTTGTAATTAATTAAATATCAAAAATGACCAACAATGGTCTAGAAATTGTAAAGGCTGTTATTCTTATTGGAGGTCCTCAAAAAGGTACATATTTATTAATTACTTGCCAAAAACCCACATATTTTGAACTTGACAAATACGAGTATAATATCAAAACATCTGTCATAATGTCATTGATTCAATGACTCGATTATTGAACACTTTGTAAAATAGTATGTCAATTTTTAATTTTTTAATTGAAATTAATATATATTTTTATCTTTAAAAAATTCCAGGAACAAGATTTCGTCCCCTTTCGCTGGATGTTCCGAAACCTTTATTTCCAGTTGCCGGTAATTCCCAAATTTATCAGTTTCATATAATACAATATGTACTACAATATGATTATATGATGCAATTTAAAATGATTTTAAAATTATAGGAATACCACTGGTCCAACATCTCATCGAATCATGTGTAAAAGTCCCTACCATGAAAGAAATATTCATCCTGGGCTATTTCCCAGCGGATGACCTCTCACCTTTCCTTACAGAAATTCGCCCACTTTTTCCAGGTGTAAAAATCCGATATCTTCAAGAGTATTCACGCCTTGGAACTGCTGGTGGAATCTATCATTTCCGGGATCAAATTAAAGCAGGATCCCCATCTGCATTTATTCTAATTAACGGAGACGTTTGTGGTATATTTTTAAAATCCAAATCGCCTTAAAAATTATATGGAACTCTCCCATTTCATTCAAATAGGCGACTTTCCTCTGCAGGAAATGCTCAAATTTCATTCAGGGATCAAATCAAATGGGTCTCCGCTCATTACAGTCCTCGGGACTGAAGCTACCCGGGCTCAATCTATAAATTTCGGATGTATTGTAGCTGGAGAAGATCGGAAAGTGACGCATTACGTGGAAAAACCTGAAACATTTGTATCTTCACTTATAAATTGTGGAGTTTATGTTTGTTCATTGGGAATATTTCCAATTATGAGCAAAATCTTTACACAAAGGCAGGAAAACTATTATAGGTAGGTTATACAAAATGAATTCTTATTAATTGATTTTTTAAATCCATTTTATTAATTACAGGGGAAATGGATTAGATGATGATAATGACAATTCAGATGGGTGGGAAGGGATTGCCCTCGAGCAGGATATAATCCAGCCACTTGTGGGGAATAAAGGCAATATATACGTGTACCCTTCCAACCGGATGTGGTCTCAAGTCAAAGTAAGGGCACACTAAAAGCATTTTTTCCAAGTATTTTTTAATTGAATCTCGAATATAGTCGGCAGGATCAACGATATATGCAAATAGGCACTATCTCGCCCTCTACCGGGTGAATAGTCCTGCTAGATTGGCGTCAAATACCCTGTCATCTGGACCACAAATTATTGGAGATGTTTTTATTCATCCTACGGCTCAAATACATCCATCTTGTGTTGTAAGTCCATTTGAAATTGAAACATAAGTGCTTTATTTACTAATATCATGCCAAAATAAATTGCCAGATCGGCCCTAATGTCAGTATAGGGAAAAATGCGGTCATAAATGAAGGAGTTCGTATTCGGGACTCGATTATATTGGGCTCAACGGTCATCCAAGAGCATTGCCTCCTTCTCTATTGCGTTGTGGGTTGGAATAGCTGGATTGGACGATGGACAAGACTTGAAGGTTCTTCTAGAAAAAATCTAAACTTTAAATAAACTTATATTCAAAATAATATTCGCAAAATAGGAACGCCTTGTGACCCAAATCCGAATAAACCTTTTGCAAAACTGGAGAATTTGCCTTTGTTCAACGAAGAGGGGAAGCTGAATCCTTCAATCACAATTTTGGGTATGCCAATTTACAAGAAATATACGATTTTAACATATCATAATATTTTTTCGAAGGATGCAACGTGCGAGTTCCTTCAGAGGTCATTATTCTAAACAGCATAGTCCTTCCCCATAAGGAGCTGAGTCGGAATTTTGTGAATGAAATAATTCTTTAGTCTTTTCTGGGCTTTATTACAATATGTGAAAGTGCTATTAATTTACATTTAAAGATTAATATATCATATTAATTTAGAAATATTGTAAGATACTTAAATTGCATTTGGTATTATAAGAATAGTTGGTTTTTCGAATAAATTATTTTTCTAAAATTGCCAAAACTTGAAATTTGTATTGATGGCGAGTGTAGTAATATTATTGAAAAATTCTCGAAAGAAATCTGCATTGGCTGCAATGAATTTGGATGCATATGGCCCTAGGATCCAAGGGAAATTGACATTCCCCAGCCCATAATCTGATTCTTGCCGACTCTTCTCAGCAACCTGGCTTATAAGGTCTTGCGAAGCTGAAGGATGTCCTCCACCTCCTCCTCCGAGTAGGAGGCTAGATCCACCTGTAAAAGCCCCAGGAACCCCCAGATTATGGCTTCCTCCCCCTCCTCCTCCTCCACCGGATGATGGCGGAGGACCCTCTCGAATTATAAACCTCTTCATGGCAGATCCTTTCCCATTTTCAGCTCGACATGTGAAGAACCCGTAAGCAAACCCTGCTTTAAAGCTCAACTCTGTCCAATTTGATCCACTTCTTATCGAGTAATGTTTATTAGTCCTCAGGACCTGGCCATTTATCAATAAGAATTTAAAAATTTTTGTTCAATCGTTAAACAAAATGCCTGATTATTGTTTTTAAGCCAGGTCATCGTTGGTGGAGGCTGTCCTGTGAAATTACAGGCTAATTTATCAATTTCCCCGTGAAGGATTTCTTCCAGGTCTGTGTCAAATAAAGATGGAGGAGCGGAGCGGATGAGATCGAATGATATTTCTGGGATTTCCCATTGCTTCGAATTCCAAATTGATCCAAAACATAGGATTTTTATGCTAAATTAAATTTTCGGATTGATTAAATTTTTTCAAGCATTTTTCTAATCAAATAATTACTTTAGCCTATCCGCAGATGTGTCTTCCATTGTGAAATTAATCTTTTTTCTAGATATTACGAGTTGTTCAAGTTCATCCAATTCCTCATGATCTCCGTATCCTTTTTACGAAAAAAAATATTATTAAAAAATTATTTACATTTCCAAAAAAATTACCCAAATATTTGGGCTCAACTGCTGCAAAGCCACCACCTTCCGCAGGATATGAATACCCTGAGCCTGACGTCGAATTGAAATAATTTGGATTGACACCATTCGGGATCGGTGTGGTACTGACTTCGTAATCCTCATCATATTCATCTTGGATTTGTCTATTCCTTGAAGATTTCAGGTTCAATTGATGATGGTGTATTACAAGACCCCATTGAAAGCCAAGGCTGAAGAAAAACATTGACCCAATGCAAGAAAACTCGGCGGAAACGGAGTCATAAAACACATCTCCGGAAGTTATATTGTCCGAGGTGAGTCTCACCTTATCCTTGGGGTCAATTGTAGCTTGAGGAAGTTGATGGATGCTCATAAGTCCATCTTTTTCTTCGAGGTAATCGCTTCGAACTACGGGTGGATCAAATGGAGCATCAGACATTGGTAAATCTGCTGATTTTATCAAAATTATTCATGAAATATTTTTTCTGGGGATGGCAAAATCAGAATTTACAGAGGTTTTTGCTCCGTGATATCGTTTCCGAAGTTGGGATTATCAATTTGGCAAGAGTATGGATGACTTCGCCTAATAAAAAGATTATTTTGGGAAATTGGGATATAAATAAAAGCGTAAATCAAACCACAAAGAAGAATCTTGGGCTTTCTTGCCATCTGGATATCAACACAATAATTTCTATCATTATATTTGAGCCTGGAACAATGTAATTTCAGCTCATTTCTGCAATTATCCTTTTCCTGGAATCAGGAATGATTCAATATTTTTTTAAGTTAAAAATTGGGTAAGTTTACCATCTTGAAAATGCTGGAGCACTCATCGGGGTTACCACAATCCATCGTACGAGCATATATCATATCATTTTGGGTATCTGAGCACGCAAATTTTAAGTTTTGGAGGTCAATCCAAATACGAAGGTTGCAATAGAGGTTATTCCCGAAGAAATCCCGTGGTGGATAACGAATTAGGTCTTCTGAAATTCAATAAATAAAACATTTATTGCAATTACAAATTAGTGTCAGTAATTGTAATTAATTGAAAAGTAAATGTAGTAATTGTAATTGTAAGTTGGATGTTTTGTATCTGCGCATTTCAGTAAATCACTGAAATACGCAGATACAAAACTATATTTGATATATTTGGCATGTTTATTATCAAATTTTGACTACTTGGCGTTCGAATTGTAAAGGAAATCAAGGTAGAATCTCGGCTCGAAGATTTTGAAGTCACCCAATTGGTTTTTTCCGGGTTATCAAGATCTCTGCATCCGAATGTCGCTAGATTATAGAAAAAGTTATTAAATTTTAATGCAACTTATTTGAAAAAGTACAGAATTGGGCTGGATGATTAAAAAGGATCCGAATTTCAGATTTGAAAGTAAAAGTTGTGGGATCAGACACGTTATCAGCTCGTCGTTCTTTGAAAACCCTGACATCCTTGATGGCTCCATTGACAGCCTAATCGAAAATATAATTTAGAAATTGGAATTGGTTTGTTTTTTAAATCAAACTCGAGAAATCGGGAAAAACCAATCCGTAGGGGAATTGTGAGTACATTCGTAGGTTAATTCATTGAAGGAGATCTGGAATTTTTAATAAATAAAACCGATGTTATCGGAGGTAAATTAATTATTAATAGGATCTACCGGAAGTAGGAATGAATAATCTGAAATATTTTTGACTTCCAATCCAGGGATATCAGATTTCCAACCCGTGAATTTGACTTCTGGAATGTCGGCATTAATTTCAGTGGGCGCTGAAAAACAAGGATGGGCCCAAAAGCTTAGAATTAATTGGAATATTTGGAATATTTTATTCAAACTGAAATCCATATTTAACTGGGACTAAATTGCAGCATATTATTTTATCAAAAAAAATAATCTAGGTATATTATTAATATTCAATTATGAATAAAATAGATAATATTTGTACTATAAGTATTGTATATTATGCAAAGGACGTTTAAAGGGTTTTAAATCAGGAAAGAATTGGATCCCTTGAACAGTTCTAGATATTGTATTTCTGTACATCATAGGAACATTTTTTGCGCAAATTCCTAATATTAAACATAAGAATATGGGTCAGTTAAGGGCTTATCTCTGAGTTGAAGGACGCCGGAAGTGATTGCGTATGGACAAAAATAATTCCAGTCTGATGAATGATGATATTGTATTATGATTCTGAATGAGTTAATTTCAATGAATATAATTCCTAGTAGGGTACTATAAGTTTATATCCGTACTATGAAATATTATTCCTATATAAATCATTTTATGTAAAATATACAGATATCTTTAGGTTCCATCGATGTTAAAAGTTTAAAATGATTTTATTTTTATTAAGATCTTTATAAGATTATTTGCATTTACATACATAATTTTAGGATTAGAAAAATTATTAAATTACATCTTGCTTAAAATATTTAACAAAAAAATTTTTAGACGACAATCAAAATTTAAATAATATGAATCATGAAACAGAAGTTTGAAAAAATAAATAAAATATTCGATAAAATATCATTATTTACAAGATCTTGTAATCGATAAGGATTGCCGTTGTCACCCTCAACCTAACAGCATTTTCCACCTCCACAGCATGACCCAGACTCCTTGCAGCATTTGGTCATGACCACATCGCCCCCTGGTGTCTTGCAAGTGCAGATGCAGCAAACCCCATCACCACACTAAAAATTTAGAATCACGCATTAAAACACCAATTTTTTAATCAAAATATGTCAAAACTTACTCTGCAAATGCATTTTGAAGCATCCTCACATGTGCATTCGCATTGAATCGCCTTTCCGCCGCATTTTCCGCAAGGATTTGGCGAATCCGCGACTGTAAAGCATAAAAGGATATTTATTTATTTGCAAATTCGAACAAAATTGCTTCTAAATATCACTCACTTTTTGTGCAACAACTCTCCTTTCCACATTTCTGGATTAGACTTGTCCCAGATGAGGTGGAACAGACGCAGATACAGCAGGTGTTTTTCTCGCAACACTTGTAAATAATAGTCAAATTAATTAATGAATTTAATCGATTTATATATAAAAACTTACATCTTTCCCTTCACATTGACATTGGCATGTTGAGGAGTCCTCGCAATGGCAATAGCAGTAGGCATCAGGCTTTGACCCGCATTTGCACCTCAATTTGGAGAGGTCAATCCCGTGGTATTCTTTCCGACATTTTTGGAGAACAGCATTCCCCTTTGGGGTCTTGCAGATGCAAAGGCAGCAAGACTTTTGACAGCACTGAAATTAAATTTTCAATGTACAAAATTGCTCATTTATAAAAATACCGAGTAAATATATACCTTTGAACCGGAAGCCGGTTTACAATCGCAGGAGCAACTTGATGGATCCGAGCACTCACATTCGCAGGTCACACACTTGTCCCCACATTTGCAAAGGACGTTGGATAGGTCAAGACCTGTGGTAAATTGGGGGGAATCGATCATTAGATTGGTTTTATATGGGGGTAATTATGAGATTTCTTACTCTTTGATGCCATTTTTCCAGAGATTTGGATTGGATGCAAATTGGTAAATGTAGATAAATTGAATTGTATTGGACAGGTTAGTTTGGGTTGATTTCGGGGGGAGAAGATATTGAATGACCTGAGAGTGGGATGAGCTCGGGATTATATAGGGGAATTTGAAGAAAGAAGGTTCGTCTGAAAAAGAAAGGGCCGTGCGCAGTCAAAAACAGAGTGCCGTGTGCAAAAGGGGTATCCTTTAACATGCAGGTTTTGCACACGGTTCCAAACAAGTAGTAAAAGTCTTCTGTAGAAGTAAAAGAATCGAAAAGAGAATTTGTTTTCGTGTGCAAAAGCCATATTCTAGGATATTCTAGTCCGATCCTACTTACAGAGCTGTATTAAAGAATGATTCTACAATACTACTAGAATCTATATTCTATTGCAATTGGGATTTGACAAGTTTAAACAATGATTTACCCTATCAAAAATCATCTTAAAACTTCGTATTTCGCAAGTTTGTAAGAAACCTTTAAAATGAATAATGAATGATGGATTATTTTACAAATTACAAAATCAGTATTACAATATAAGTATATCCATAAAAAATCGAATGAGATCCATATTATTAAAAATTACTTATAGACTTATAGTTATTAATTTCCAAATATTTGAAGGCCGGGATTTTACCTACCTATGCAATATGTATTGTATGTAACTTTTCGATCTCCCCATCCATTATTTTCTTGATAATGATCATAAATTGATCAAATTAGTCTCTAAAATTCGCCCTGAAATTCGTTTTATGGGCCAAAAAGTTATGAAAAGCCATTGACACAAGTCATATTTACAAAAGTAGCTCAAAAAAATTCGCTTAAAATATCCGATGCTTCTCGACAATGGCTATTAAGGATTAGTGGTATAGATTGTTACACCGAAAAGTTATCAACTCTACTCAATCATTTCCGGTTTTCGGAGAATTTCAACTTCTTCCTGGTTAAAGCTATTCGTTCATGCGATAGTTCATTGAAAAGCTACTAATTAAGGCTATTCAATGAATTAGGGATGCCCGAGTTGAAAATTCAGGCTTTCCACTAGTGTTAACTTTTTCCAGAGATATGGTATTTTTACCCAAAAAGAGGATTCGATACAGGCGCGATCCTCCTGAATTCTATTGCTCATTGGATCATTAGATTATACCACTACTTAAAATTTTATGAAATAGTTTGTACTAGGTAAAAATAGATTAAATTTTTAATTAATTATTTTTTATCTAGATTTGGTAACCTAATATAGTAATTTTAATTACATTTTTGAAATAACAAATCTCAGCGTCCCCCGAAGTCTCAAAGCTTAAAATCTTCGAAATGAGCGCGGAAATTCCCACTTTCAAAAATAAATTACAGCTGCAGCTGAAACAACTTTCCAAGATATTTCTTTATTTCTTTATTTTTTTTGTTGAGGTCATCGAGGTCAACGTCAACGTCAATTCTGTAAGCTAATTAACGAGGTAATTATTATTCTGAAAAGGCACCAAGTCTAATTGAAACTAATCCATTAATTTTAATTGCATTTTTAAACTTTTAGGATTTTAAATCGAATATAATTATATAACAAATTCACAAAAATGTCCCTATCTAAATTGGGTTCCACTTCCGGTTCGTCGTCACAAGTATGTTCAGGCTGCTGTTGAAATAATTAATTCATTACAAATTAAATCCACATTTGTGTATTTTAAATAGATTGCTTTTGATGGCCCCTTCTCTGAAAAACAACACCCGTTGCTTCTTCCTGTTGTAAGAAATTTAATATTTAAAATTTTAAAATTATAAATCCAGACATTTCACGTTTATTAATTACATAATTATGTATTACATATTGTATCACTCTAGGTTCTGGACAACCTCTTCTCCTACCTGACTTTCTCTGAGCTCAAAAGTAGCCGACTCGTGTGTAAAGCTTGGAGTGATGTAGGAATCTCATTCATTGGCCACAGAAAGCTGAAACCTGTCAACTTTTCCGATGTCGACCATGAAGATTTCCTTGCTCTGAAGAAGGAATTTGAAGATCCATCAAAGCCACATCCAAAGCTCAAATTATTTCAAGGATTCAGTCTAAATTGGGTTGATGTTGTCACGATGGCTTATTGCAATTTCATGCCCTCGTTTAAGCCCAATCAGCTCATCATTTCAGGAAAGGATGTCAGTGATACAGCGAGCTTGAGGAAACTTCTTCAACCTACTGTAGCCACTCTAAGGGATCTTACACTCATAATTCACACGGGAGGATTTCCCTCATATTTCTCCTTTGACTTTCTACAAGATCTGCTCGAATTGATGATGACTCTGAAGAAACTCAGCCTTAAAATCGTCAAGTATTATGACCTGAGAAGTCCAAGAGGGTCTAATGAGGGGACCATCATATGTAGGAATTTGAACAACTTTTTTCAAAATCTAGCTCCATTTCTCGAGTTATTTGAACTGCAACTTTTAGTGAGTGATGCTAGAGATTCTATGATTCAATTTCCTGTCTTCCCTCGTGTTCATGCCCTTCAGCTGGCCTTAAACTTAGGCCAAATTACGAATTTTCAAGCATTTGATGTTTGCGTCAAATTCCCCAATCTCATCCAATTTTATTTCTATGATTTTATGTTGTTGGAATTGGCTCAGGAAGGTGGCACTCTTGATAAGACTAGAGGACACCCACTGAAAAAATTGAAAATTGTCGGCTCCCCGAAATCCAACAATTTCCCCAACCAAAGCCTTAATAAACTAGAGATCAGCTTTCCCCTTCTCGAGTATTTCTCCGCTCAATATTTAATAACTAACGGAGTGGAGATCCCTTGGGCGGACACTTTGAGAATCCTGGAGATCCGTGGCACCTCCAGCGAGTTTAATTTCTTGCATCTGAAAAGTGAGTCGTAGTTTATTTGCCTAAATACAACTTTATCTCCTTTATAAAATGAAGAGGTTTCATATATATATATATCTATATTACCTATCTCCTCCCACACGGAAGCTCATAAATTCATGAAAATGGT
>JAAZTK010001369.1:0-14377 GCA_036507255.1 Megalothorax incertus
GAGGGAGAGGAACGGGCCGACTCCAAATCTCTAATGGGATTTCAGCTACACTCTTCTCGTAGAGTATTTTATATGGAGCTTGTTTAGATCGAGAGAGTAATAGCAGAGTTGTGTACACTCATACATGCGATATATAGCGAGAGCAAGTTGAGCTGAGAGAGTGCGAGTGCCTTTGACTCCCCTCAGTTCAGAGTAGAGGCTCTCCCAAAGCACATCGAGTACTCCAACGTAAGGCAGTGGTCTGCATGTGTGTAAAGTACTCGTATTGAAAGTACTTTATTAAAAAAGTGGCAAAACTTTTTGTTAAAAGGTTCATTTACTTTCAATTTACTTTGGCTGATATTTTGGTCGAGGGATTTGGATTTCTTGGAACATAAACAATTGAAGAAGTGAGATAAAATCAGAATCTGATTACGTGAAGATTGACAGTTCTAAAAATTCTCCAAAGATCGTACATTGCATGCCTGTTAAAAAAGGGGTTTTTAACGATATTCAAATCTCGCATCCTTCTGGGAAGATTCAATTGAATTTTAAAAAACTCTGTAAAAGTTAATGCAAATTCCTCTTTTCCTATTTTCATTGAAACATGTTTCGTTTGCCTGGATTTTTTGAGTGATAGGCCGGGAAAAGTTCTCGTACTCGAATTGTGCTCGTAGTAAAAGCCGTAGTAGTACGGTGGAGGAGGAGGAGGACACACGTGCTCTTCCTTATCTCTGGCTATTCTCATATAAGGGTACTGTATTTTACAAGTGTTAACTTGGAGCACCTCGCGGCTCCGGAGGGACACCCCGTTAAACCGCCGGGCAAACCCGCCGTGAACTTGGATTTGAACCATGTTTTATGTATGTATCTCTTTCTTATTTCCTATAATTTACATTGTAGTAAATAGAAATCTTGCAATGAAAACTCGTTTTACGATAAGGTATTGTACAATCTCTTCATATTGTACCTCGAACTATATTGGATTTGGATATTTAATTATTTAATACAATCTGGATAAACTTTTTTAATAATTTTACTCTTTCTGGGAATTGATACCCCCGGATTAAATATGCATATTTTTCCTAATGAGATGGATCCTTTAATTAAATTAATTAAAGGCTTCGTATATGCTTTATTCAGGTCCCGTTACCAGCTCTTAAATCTTAATGAACTGTTCATTTAATTCCGAGAGGGCTATTCTATTGTGTAAATTTTTTTAAAAAATTTACCGAGGATCGGAGATTGCCCCCAATTCATGTAGTAATACTAGAGCATATTTCTTTATTAATATATTAATATTGGAGAGAGTTGGTAGAGTGGAGCCTTCAAATTCAGGCACTTAATTTATTGCCATTCAGGAATCCTTAAATTAATAATAATTTCTTTCGAGAATTTTTCATATCAAATTGGGGAGGAGGAGACGTCGTCGTACCCTACCAAACTAGAGTCTTGACCGGTGTAATTTATAGCTTTTTGGCAATCTAATTTAATTCCATCTGTTCTCTCTCTAGAGTCTAGAGTCTTGTAGTATAAGTAGCTTCGAGTTGACTAGTAAGATGATTATAGGAAAGCTTGGAGAGATGGATTATTGTAGCTAAATGGCATTGATTCTGAGCCCTAGTTCCCCTTGAAGTTTTTGAAATGAAATGAGGCTCTGAGAGAAATATCGAAATTTTTATAATAACAAAGTGAGTCCCGAGTGTTTACTATTTGTAGTTGGAATTACAGCTTCATATGCAACATATACAGTCTGTGACAGTTTGTATTTACATAAGATATGCCATCTTGAACGAGAGTTTATATTTAGATTATGCCCTTAAACACGGAATTACCTAGCCTGAGTCGAGATGAGTTTTACTTGTAGATTGACTTGACGTGGATCCTCAAATGTATCTCAATATCCCCCCTTTTGAAGATCTATACATAATGTATTTCAAATCTTGGTTTAGAATTTCAAATTTACACATACGAAGATATATACATACTTGCAGATCCTGTATTACCTAAATGTATTCGCCCGTTTGAGAGTATCGAGTATTCAGGATTGATCCAGGAACAAACTTTAAATTCTGCATCCATTCGAAATGTGGAGTTGAAAAAGGGGAATAAAATGTAATAAATATTAAAATTCGATTTGGAAATGTGTTTATATTTACTTTCAGAAATTCAGATATAGTAGAATACATTGTGTAAATGCGAGGATGACATTTATGGATAGAAATATGAATTTTTGTGAAGATTCTGCCTGAAAAAAAGGTCCGCTAATGAATGGAGGATCGTGCAGTATTCTGCTGATTAAAAATGAGTTCAAAAGAGTTCATCAGACCTGGCTGGCAAACTCCAGCACGACTCGATTACTACTCTAACTATGTACTACTACACTCTACTGATGAGAGTCCCGATTAAATTACCATTAAAAAATAAAGGAATTTAATTTCATCCTCCTCCTCCTCCTCTTCCTCTTCCATTCCAATGTATGTGTACTTTGTATCCAATTTACTAGATCTATCGCATTAGTAGGTACTACCTAGAACTAGGTAGGATATAAAAGCAATTTACACTGGGAATTAATAATATTTTGCTAGGAATTTGAAACTGGGGAGGATATATCGATCCAGCCAGCTTTATTTGATTTGACGAATTTATTCCCCATTTAGAGCAGCATTATATTAAAAAGGTTTAATTATACACGAGTTGGTATATGCTGCATCAAATAGAAATTAGAAATGAGCGTTTATTATTATTGCTGCAGATCTATAAATTAAAGCACCATGCAAAGGGAGATTGAATTACCGTAATTCTATGAAATTGGGGAGTTTGTAAAGTCGCTTGTAAATAATTTAGAATGGGCCATTTTAATTACAAACTTCGCTAACATTTCAATGAATTAAATCATAGAACTGAAAGTGTGTGTTTTAATAATATTTTGAATCATCGATCGATCTATCTATTATACTTATATTCAATATTGCAATAATATTGCATATACGAGTATACTGCTTGGTAGTAGTATTATATCGCATTAGTTTGCATTTGGAATTTGGATAAAAATATTGTATATCAAAGGGGTTTAGAACTTTAGATAAGATATAGACTATGAAATTGGAGGGGGAATTCCTTATGTAAATTGGAGGAGATAATTGAATCGGGCGATCGATTATTCTTCCAGAGTCGAAATTCATCTTTGAATTTATTCCAGAATGAATTCTTTCCACAATAATAATATTAGAAGATGAAGGAAGGAAAAAAATCTAATATTAGAGAGCAGAAAGCTACTTAAATTATTTTATGGGCTCCCATTTCCTCATGAAATGTTTTTTATTTCCTACTATCTGAAATAATAAATCATGCAGAATTTCTTTCTCCTCCTCAGAATTATTACATACTGCTCTGAAGCAACTAAACCCCCCTTTTATTCATCCGTTCTCTCTGAATTCTTCTCCACGACTCGCTCCATTTAACACAAAATACGAGGATATAATAGGCTTGGGCTGTAGCTTCTTTGGAACAAGACACATTAGAACATTTTAATGTACAAAGATCGAATCTCCCTTTTTTAATTTGCAGGGGGACTATTGTTGGTGGTGGCGATGGTTCCAAAAGAAACAAGTTTGCATTTCCTACGAGTAGCAATAGGTATATCAAGGACTATAGATTACAATATTATATTAAGTAATGCGAGATTGCGAAATTCAACGTGTGTGTTCCATCAAATTGCAATGAATTGCATATGGGTTGGGGTGGGGGATTTTGTAGAAAGAAATCGAGAGCTTAATTTAATCCAAATAGAGTATATCTTTCACTTTTCAGAGGGACTTCCAATCAAATATAGTTGTATAATGACTATACTCGTATATCACTAGACAAAGCCTCTCCCTTTTTAAGATTATCTCAATCTAACACTATGTATGCGTTTAAAGAAAGTTGCATGCAATCTCAGAGGTATAGAACAAAGGGGGAATTGATATAACGAGAAGATACATATTGATCTTTTCTTGCTTGATTGAATATTATATGAATAAGCTATAGATTAAACTATTCTGGGATATAATTGATTTTTTAATGACGGAACCGGGAAGTAATACTACGTTGATATGTAAGCCTGAAAAGTAGGACAATCTTTTAGCTTATAATGCATTTACAATCTAACCCTATAAATACTCTTAAATTAGATCTTGGATTTAATCTGTGTATACTATCAGAATGCAATCATAAAGCATGTATTTGACAACAAATTGAACACTTTTTGATAGGAAAAATGATTGGATTTTTGAGCTGATATTATTAAATTCGGAGTTCCTTAAAAAAAGTAGGCAAACTTTTAAAAATATTCAATTAATTTGATACCTTTAAAAAATGTCAAATTTTTCCTCGAATAGATTACATATATTTTTTCTTGTACCTACTATACATGTACAATCTATGCATTCGGCAATTCTTAGAATCGAGTTTAATTTCAAATTGTTAAAAAAAGCTCATGATCGTCGCTCCCTTTCCCACCAATGCAATTAAGCCTCTCTAGCCGAAGTAGTATCTATTTCTGAATTGCTTATTAATTAAAGGAGACATTATTTGAAATGTTTATTTATCTGTGGCTCGATAGAGTTCTGAAATACCCCTCCAAATGTTAATTATATAGGATCTGTAGTTAAATGATAGGGAACTAATACTTTCAGGGATCCTTAATAGCCTCCTTTCTTCCCCTTGATTGTGTCTATTCATAGTGCAGTACTGATAGTGACGATACTACTAGATAGTCCGGTATATTTATTTGCAAATTGTACATCTCTCGTAAACCAAGATTCAATAAAACTCTCAATATATATGACAGCGACATACAATTTGGTATCTAGTTTCAGGAAAGCAATTTGCAGAGAGTAAATATTGGGAAGTAAACTGGAAATAATTAAAATTTGCGGTTTTTTGAAATAAATTAATGGGTTTCCCCCAAAAAAGGAGATTAAATTGGATATTATCTATTAAAAAAACTGATGGAAAAAGTGTAATCTACGGGATATACAAATAAATAATACCTATTTGACAGTATAGGTACATTTACAGGCTTGTATTACATGAAGAAGATGCCTCGCATCTGTAATATTAGTAGATACTATCCGTAATTATCCTGAATTAATATATCTTTGATTGTCTCAAGTTTATTAATTGCTATTTGAGCTCACCAATGTTCATAAACCCATTATAAAACTCATTGAATCCTCCCCCCTGGAGCTACTGGATGTACTTTCATTTTAATAATTTGTAGTAGTTGAATCTTGCATTCATTTAAGAGGATTTCATAGCCCCTAGACTCCAAATGATATCTGCCTATAAGACTGTATACGTGAAATGACACTTGGTTAATGCAGGGAGCTGATTGCTTAATCCCCGATTAGCCCCCGTGTATTTCCCAGAAGTTAATTAAGAGTTCCAGCCCCCGTTTTTCCACTTCAGGGGTCCTCCCATGCCCCGCAGAGTGAATTTGTTTACTCGGGAATCAAATGAGTAATATTTTTTAGGGATTGTCACACTTTGGAAGGGTTGTAAGAGCAAAGTTTGTTAATGGCGGTTGTCCAAGTTCAAACTAATTCATTCATTAGTCAGAATTACTCACGATAAGAGTCAAAGTTGCCATTTAAAGAGTAAATATTGCATAATAGGTAGTATAATATCTATTCCTGATCTGGTCTAGGTACAACAAAGAGCAAGTGACACAACACAGAGCTATAAGATCTTATAATCGTACCTATAAAATTAAGGGGAAAGGGGAAATTCAATCAAGTGTAAAGATAAGCTGTAATTTTAATGGGGGAAAAAGGAGTCGCCTCGTTAAAAAAACTATTTTTTTATTCAAATCTTTTCCGAGTTACAGTTCGTGCAGCCCTCAACCAAAAAGAAACTAAAAGAGTACACTTTTACACAAAATAACAAAGTCATTGCGATATTGAGTGGAAACTTAGGATAGATAGATGAAGTATAATCGTGAATTTCACTAATAGCTAAATGGAACTTGTGTACTTCTGATCCAGAGTCGAGATGCAATGATTTAATGGAGCGAACTGTAGGAATTAAATACCTCCATTTTATTCCATATTCAAACGCAGGATAAGAAAGGTATTTTACTTCCTATAATGCTTGAGATTGCAGAATCTCTTTCTTTGTAAAGGGATTGAATTTAATCTCTATTTAAAAATGATTTCAAAATGATTTTTGTGTAAATAATTGCATTTGATTTTTGTAATCCTGTCTGCCTGTATTTACTACTGCGATAAAGGAGTAGTTATATGTATGCAAATTAAATGCATCTAGATAAATCGTACACTTTTATATGGGATTGTTATATGGGATTTGAATGAAGGGGTTTTAACTCGGTTCAATTCTCTAGTGTTTTGTCCTGGGCTCGTGAATAAGAGGGCCAGTATTTGGAATCTTCTCACCCCACCACCACCACTCTCTCCTCCTCCTCCTCTGAATAATCTTAATTACACTGTCAGATTATATTGAAATATGGCTTAAGAGGAGAGAGAGAGAGAGAGGCAGAGAAAAAATGTACAAATAGTACGGGTGTGACGTCAGAGGGGAATCGATTCCGAATCTTATTATGTTCCCTTCTATAGCCATTATGCATTTCAAATGTCAAACTCGGAAATACATTATCCCATCTACACACACGTATATACAGATACATATTACCCGGAGAATAATAGTTGAAATAATAACGACGACGGGGGAAGTTGGGGGGAGATAACATTGAGGGAGAATAAATAAAGAGTTATAACCCAAATTTATTACCTATATCAATTTAATATATGAATATACTATATATCTAGATCATTGTAATTATGCTTATTTTATAATTAATTAAATATTCTGGAGATTGAGTTCCAAAATACAAAAACTTTTGAAGGATTGTCTCGTAAGAAGTCCCTATATTTTTAATAAAAAACGCCAAGTTTTTTTAAATTGGTTTCAGGCTTAATCGGGGATAGCTTATCTCAATGTGTTTGTTCTTTATATATCCTATATCGTATATCTTCCAGATATAGCTTGATGATAAAGTTTTTAAATTAAAAACTTTTATCTTTGTATATCTTTTCGTGGGGGGAGGGGTTGGGGAACAAGGGGTACGAGGGGCTTAATAAAAAAGGGGGGAAAGAATTCGTTGATTTACAATAATAAACTTTTATCAAACAGAGGAATTTAATGATGAAACTTTGAAGGGGGATGAAGGCTTTGAATCCGAATTCAAACTTTCCTTATTAATTAGATAGTGAAACTTTTTATAAGATAATGAATCCCGACTTTTTCAATCCTTTCTACGTACGGCCGGAGAAGCTAAGCATGTATTGGAGGTTTCCGGAGGAGAAAGAGGAGTATGTTACACTCTCTATTTACAGATTACTTTGTATTAACTTGCTCAAGTATTTAAATAAATTCTCAGCTCAAAGAGAAGCTCCAAAGAGTACATTCCTTGCAGAGATTTAGGACCTGGAGTCCCTAGTATGATAAGTAATTGAGCAAGATTGGATTTTTGAGAGCTTCTTTATACGGCACTTCTTATTGATTTTAATTTAAAGTTTAGAAGATAAAATAAAGGGTTAATATCAGTATTGTATTGTGCATATATCGCTATATTCGATCCAATATTAAGCCGGAGAAAGTAATATCATACATTGAATTGCATAATGGAATTTATTTCGTTTAGGATTAGAATGAATTGTATTTAACTACGAAATATTATAGTATTTTATACAGAATTTATATCGATCAATACTCTGCAAATAAATGGTAAAGATATATGAAGAAATGGCATAAGAAATGTAGTATAAAAACTTTTAAAAGTATAGGAATTAGAGTTGAAATCCTCATAATTTGTTTTGCGGAATTTTTTTAGTATAAAATGAGATTCTTTTCATAGGTATACTTGAAGACTGAAGTACGAGTATTATTTAACATTGTATCTGTATTTTTTACGTATACTAACATAGTCGAGGGCTCCCGATCAATAGCAATCAATTTTGAAAATTCAATTACGGGATTTCAACTTTCTTCTCTCTCTCTTTTTCTGAAAAATCTGCCTAATTGAAAATAAAAGTTTCTGTTGGCTTATCGAATCCTTTCCAAAGCTAAATTCGTAGGAATTCAATATATAACGTCCGTATACGGGCTCCTGCAAAAAAAGGGGTTTGATTTTTAATCCCCGAATAACTCTATTCAATTCATTTCGTTCGGATTTCGTTCGAAATCCTAATTTGAATCCTTCAAAATTCAAAATTGGCATATTTTAATATATAATATTGGGAAGGAAAAAGGAAGCTGAAGATTTATGTGGTTGGTTGGATTAGATTTTGCAACCCATTTAACAAGTCTAATCTCCTCCTGAAGGACAGATAGCATTTTAATTCAATTTTCAAGAAGGAAGAGGAGGATGAGGAGGAGATCCAATTAAATCTCAATCTCTTACCCACCTTAATTAACAAATTATGAGCCTGGAAAGGTTTCCTCACCCGTTAAAACCTTTCCCTCCAATTAAAGTAATTCTTCAAAAATAGCATTTATTTTTTTATGGGGGATTTTTTTCCGAGCGCAATTTTTTAATTCAAGCAAATTTACAATAAAGAGTGTATTTTGTGGGGGAAGCTATTCCCCAATGGGGTTCGAACTCAAATGAATTACTTTACATTCCCCACCAGGATCGAGCCCGGGTTTGTTTTGATTAATTTCAATCGGGTAATTGCATTACATGTTGTAATATAAGGGAGAGGGAGAGATAAGTAAATATATGGCCTTTTGCATTGAGCTTGCTCTCAAATCAAGTAAATGAAAGAGTTTAATTAAAAACACACACACATATAGCTCCTAGAAATTCATTTGTACTCAATTTTGTATTCAAACTGCATATATGTTTAAACTATGGCCCAATCTTTGTTTTATTTTTGGCCAAACCAATTCCAAACTTGAGATTAGAGTCGAGTATTTCCAATTTATACTTTTGTATTATGTAAGCATGCCTAGTATAAGTTTATAGGGTGGGATATGTACAGATAGTTAATATTGGATTAACATATTTGAACAAAAGAAGATAGGGCGAAAGGGTTGGAATTTAGAGTATAAAATTCAATGCATTATAAGCACCCTATATCAGCTCTAGTTGTATTCATTTCCCCCATTGAAATTGAAATTGAGAAAAGTCATTTGATTTTGGGATGATTCATTGAGCTTCGAATCCCCTCCCCCAAACAAATATTGCTTTAAAATCCAATTCAATTCAATTTGATGTATAACAAAGCAATAATTAATTTTCAAAGGCCTTATAGGGCCAAATTCTCCCTATACTCGATATATTGTAGAGCAGATTAAAAAAATATGAATTTTTCTCATCAATTCGATTCATCAATTGCCAGCAGTTAAATCTCATTATCAGCTCCGAATTGGAATTTACCCTTTTTTTGCAAACTCTTTTTCAATTATGGGGATTTACGAATTCCTTTCAATTTCAACCGTTAGAACCCTCCGAAAAAACCCCCGATAAACACATTTAGGTTGAAGAGAATTCTGAGTGGCCCGATTTTAGTATTAAAAATTCTATTTAGAGAGAGAGATCAAAGGGTTAGTTGCAATTCGGAATTGGCTTGCAAAGAATTTTTTTTGGGAGAAATATTCTTAATAATAAATGGATAGGAATGTATTAGTCGAGCGAGTATTAAAATGCCTTATTATAATACGACTTATCGTAGTACTAGGAAGGGTTGCAGTAGCAAACTCTCGGATTGTATAATAAATGGGGGGAAGATAAAAAAGGGCCGACTTTTCATTTCATTTTTTTCATTTATGTTAAAGTATTCATTCTTGGAATCTCTCTCCGAATGTTACATATTATGACTTTAGGGTTGAAATGAATGGCATTTTAGTCAAATACCTTTAGAATTTTCAACTTGACTGGGAAATTAAATTTTTTCTTAATAAAATCCGAAAAAGAGTTATAAATGGGGATGGGGATTATGATAAAAAATTTATAAAAAAATTTATAAAAAAATAAAATATTAAATTAATTATTAATAATTTAAATCATAATTATTAATAATTTAAATTAATTATTAATAATTTTATTTTAATATAAATATATATTAATTAATTATATTATTATTTAAATTTTTAATTAAATTTAATATTTTTCTAATTTTTAATATTTTGGTCCTTCGAATTAAATTTAATATACGGCTAGAATAGTAAATATCAAGAATACTTGAAAAATATTAAATCCTCTCGCTATATAATATTTTTTCCAAGTGCTTAATAGATATTGTGAGGGATATATACGGGATATCTGTAAATTATAAAAGAGGATCCTAAAAGAATATCAATATCCTTTTATTATTGCCCGTTTTAGTGGCTCGAGCAATTGCTCTGTATTGCTTTTATAGGTTTTATAGATTCGTTTAATGAAGAAAGTTTTTTTTGTTGGGGGGAAAAACACTCGTAATAATATCTCTAATTTCTAGTTGGAATTCTTCGATGGGATTTTAGTTGGAAGATTCCATTCTCCAGGCCCCGAATAAATATTTCCCCTTTATTTTGTCCATGTACTATCTCTTCAGGCAGACAGGGAGGTGGATAAATAGATATTCTTTCTCCTAAAAATGAGCTTTTTGAGCTATATTACTTGTATACTCGCGGCCTATTCTGGCCGAAATGTACGAATATAAAAGAAAAAGAATAAAAAAACTTTTAATTACTCTTCCAAAAAAAGATTTCTTTCTTACAAATGTTTCACTACGTACCAGATAAAAGAACTCTTCATTCCTTTTATTACCATATGAGAATTTTGAATACTCTTTCAGCTCTTAATAATCTCCTCCCCCTTAAAAGATTCGAGATTTTACATAAAGATTGTGTACTTGCTTGTAGTACTTTAATGTAAATTTTAATAAAGTTTTTGTTTTTTCTTTTTTAAAGGGATCGGACATTTTTAGTGGACTTCACCCTTCTCGATACACAATGGATGATCAAACATTTCATACACCGAGCTTCGGGGACGACTTTGATATCCCTCCGATTGCCCTCCCTCCCTCCCAACATTCTGACCATAGCGGAAATATGCCATATTCTGTAAGTTTTGTGAATTTGTAATGATTAATACAATGATATTTAAAGAGATGATTGGCAAATTCCTTCTTGGGACTTTGAGCTCATTAGTCGGCTGTCAAACAATTAATCATTTTTGGATATTATTTACAAAAGGAATGAGCACTTAATCATAAGCCTATAGGTATTACATTAGTCTTGGATTAGAATTTCATTTATCCTTAGATTGGCTTTTTTATTCTTATAATACTAGAGAATAAGCCCGAATTTCATGCGAATTTATGGGAATTCATGTTCTACCCACAACAATGAATAGTTCTATATCAAAATCATTTCCAATGAGCCCTTCCACATGCTACGAATAGTAGCTGAAATATTTGAGTAATTATGTAATATGATTCCCTAGAAAGCTTTTAGCCAATGACCCCATTAGAGGTCAAGGGAGTGAAATTTTTGGGACATATCATACGGATATATGTACCATGCTTTGGTCAAAAAGTACCGAATAATATTTTAGATAATTGGATTTTTAACAAATTTTGTCCATTGATCTGTGCTGGTCAATCTGATGTCAACTTATCTGGAAATGAAATAAAAACATTTCCCGAATTTTTTTACATTTTTAAATTTAAATTTCATGAATTGTTGAGCTTCCGTGGAAGAAGAGTTTACGAATAGCTGTAGAGTTAGTTAGGTACAGACAATAAACTTTTAATAATGGAGATTGTACTGTAGTTTAATTCAAGATTTTTAGAAGTGTATAAGCCTCGACTTTTGTTGTATTAAATATTGAATTCCAAGTTAGCAAATATAGATTACATTTACAATGCATTAGGCAAGAGGGAGAGAGAGAGGGGGGAAAAGAAAGAGATTACATTAAAAGTGGATGTAGATTTGGGAGTGAGTTGGGATTATACAGGGATATAGAAAGGGAAATTGGAAAAGAGCTTTTGTGAAATAAAAATACATTTCTCTATTATATACAGATACAGAGTACGAGTATAAGGACTTTGTATACGGGCTTAACGACGCAAATTAAATGCAAAAAAGCCCCCCTTTACTTGCATTGGAGAGAGAGAAAGTCAAATTGAAGTTTTTTGAGAGGGGAATAATAATGAGTTTTATATAAAAGTAGTGTAGGAAGGAATAGAGTTAAAAATCTTTATCATTTGGGCAAGGGAATACGTACGGATATAGAAAAAGTAGGTAGAAATAGTCAATCCCCTAGAGTGTGAAAACTGAAAACTTTATATTTAAATTTTAAATTAGTGTTTGGGAATTTCTTATTTCTCTCTCACAAGTTGTTATTCAAAAAGGAGAGAAGAAAAGGAATATTTACTTCTCACAAGTTTGGCTTTCTCTCTCCCCCCACCATCCCTTTTACTCCTCCTTTTAATCTCCCGACAGTTTCTTTTATTTTTTATTATTTAATGCTCCCCCCTTCCACTCGCTAATACTTTCACTCTTATTTTTACTCTCCATTTTTATGCAAAAATCCTAAGTAGAGAGATGAAAGTTTTCCATTATTTGAGAATGGGGATAAATTGGATAAAAATTCTACCTAAAAGAAATGAGTCTGAGATTACTTGAAAGAACTCGGGGATTAGAGCTCGGATCGGTCTCTCCTCGGGGAAGATCTTCAATTTTTTCCCTCTGAAAAATGTCAAATTTTTGTTCAATATCAATTTTTATCATATTAATAAATATTTATTTATTTATTTATAAATTTTTAAGGAATTTTTCAAAATTTTCAAATAAAATTATTTAATTTATATATAAATTTTATATTATTTTCAAAATTTGAAATTCAGGTTTGTATTTTATTGAATTTTTTTAAAAAATTTCGAAAAATATCAAAAATTCACAAATGTTTTCAAAATTCATTTGGTTTACGGTTCCGGTTGGAAGAGTCGGGCCCTGGGCCGGATCGCATCCCTAGTACATGATTAGAATATTAAAGTGTTTTGCGAATCATTTAGTTATTCGTGAGCAAGTATATTATTTTAAGAGAGTTTGTTTTCCCGTAAGTTTTTCACTAGTTTATTCAAGGGAATGCCTCTCTCGAGGAGGAAGAGGGAGCAAAACAACGATGGTTAATTCAAATATGGGAATTGTAGTATTACTACCTAAAGCTAGTAGGTATTAGATATAAAATAATATGCAGATTTAAATGGGTTTTTTGAGCTAAGGAGAGAGAAAGGTATTGAGATTTGTGAGGGAGATGGCTGTAAAAGTTACGATAAGAGGGGAATAAGAGAGGAAACAAAATTTTAAAGACTCTTTCGAAGAAAAATGGAGACATTCTAAAACGGCGGACATCAATTTTATTTGCTGCAGAGCATTGCATTGTACGGATAGGTACTAGTAAGAATAAGGAGCACAAAAAGGAGCAGAAAATGCCTAATTTTTCATCCTTTTTCAAATCCAGCCAAGAACACGGAGGAACCTATAGAATAGCATGGGAGGAAAGGAATTTATGAAAATGATGTGAAGCGAATGACAAATTACTTTGAAATGAAAAATTTATTCTGAGATTCAGGAAATAATATTTTTCCATGTCCTAATATCCTTTTGAATCTCTGCAACTTTTATAAATTCTTTACACACATATAGTCCCAATTGAATTAGATATAATGATTCATGGGAAACTACTCCGTGTAGAAAGAGTGGGGGAAGGAGGAGGAGGAGGAACAAGCAGTTAAATGCATTTAATTGCTCGAGTAATGGAATTTAATTAAATCCCCCATTGTGTTTCTAACTTGTGACCTTGTTCGGCTCAATAGTTTGCATTGTCCTCCAATTGCAAACGATGAACATAGGAAATGGGAGTCTAATTAGCATTTAATTTGGCAATGATTGGAAAGTTAATTTAAACTTTAAAAGCAAACCTTCAGCATGATGCAGATTTGAATCTCTAAATTGTTTTTATAATTAGAAATGCTAATAAAAGGGGGGATTCGAGTGTATAGGGAATTTAATATTGAGAAATTGGTATGATTGAATAATTCGGATGACAGAGCAGGAAATATTGGAGTCCTTGATTCTATGTGTTCTATGTTTAGCTGCTGATATCATAGCCGTATCATATTGGTAGGATATTGTATTATTGTGAACTTGAAGGTAGCAAGTAATGAAAAGCTCATATGAATTCATAGGGTGTAGCAGGAGCAAATGGGGGAAGAAGGGGGGAATTGGGGGAAAAGGGGGAAATATCATAAAAATTTAATATCGGAATCGATCGAGGCTGCCATTACGAATTCACACACAAAAACAAAACTCAAATCCCGAGAAATCTCCCTTGTAAAATGCGGGA
>JAAZTK010001370.1:0-14374 GCA_036507255.1 Megalothorax incertus
AAAAATATATGAATTTTTCATTAGGGAGTGTAATTCTTTCTCGTTTCTGTATTTGTGGAATTATAATTGGTTTGCTTTGGATCAAATTATCAAATGCACTGTGTAGCCCAATTCAGAGGTGATGGTAGGGGTAAAGCTAGTAGATAAATCTGCCACTTAATGCTTTATTTTGCTCCTAAAATAACTTTGTGATGCAACTCACATTCAGACAAGGGATTTGTGCTCTACTCTGCCAATTAAGCCTATAAATAATCCTTTTCACTTCATGTGTAATACTTGTATACAAGTTCACATGTGTTAGCCTTTTTTTGAATATTTTTAAGAAATATTTATTGGCAACTTTTTTAAAATCCTTCTTTTTTACTTTGTATACAAAGTAAATTAATTTATATATTAGTAAATCCGGTTTATGAGAAATCAATTATGAAATGAGTACCTAATCCTATGCCCTGTTTGGGAAATATGAGAGCAGGATAAAATTTTATAGTTTATTTATCATAAAATGGATATTTCCAAGAATTCTAGAATGCTGTCTACGAGCAGCATACATGTATCGTTTGTCTGGATGTTGTATAAATACTTAATTATAGAATGACTGTATTTTGGTATTGGGATTTCCTGTAATTTCAATAGAATTATCCAATTTGTTTAGCTAATAAGAGCTTAAAGCCTTAAACACCCTGCCTGGAATGGGCCATTTAAAACGGAATAGGTTCCCAGCCAATTTCGCCCATTCTGATTGCTCTCGAGGCTTTGATGCGAATATGTGTTTGGCGCCTGACTTGATATTGTAGTGGTATGTGTAATTTGTTGGACAAACTAAACTCGTTTAATTTGAGGAGAGCGATCGCACTTGAAAAGATTGAAAATGTTATAAGCTACACAGTATGAGTACAAAGCTTGTAATACTACAAACAGTGGAATAAGTTCAAGGAGAACTCAGAGACAAAGTATCTATTTGAGGCCTTTTCGTCAACCGCATGAAAGTTCAGCGGGGGCGGATTAAAATAGGGATGAAACGAGAGACTTTAAAGATTGCAGACGCAGTAGGTCCTAAAATAATTGATTGGGCTCTTTTGATTCTAATAATTAGGGGCAAACTATCGTACAATAATTTGTATTAATAGGGGGCACAAGAGTTGGAGCTAACCAATTACGACGGAGAGAAGATCCGAGACTGCTAGATTCAGTAGGTAGCGATTTGTTGCTGTTTGCATGTAAGTATTCCCCAATATGACGAGACAGGTGGTGACCTTTATTAATTAAATGGTTAAATTCGAGTATATCTGAAGGCAATTAATTGTGATTTTTTATATTACATTGCCAAACACTCCGGTTAAGAATATCAGGACATATATAACTATAAAACAAAAAGTTTTCATTTTTTTGCAAAATGAGAAATTTTTTAAATTAAATCCAACAATTGGACTTATACTTGTTATTGGAATCAAGGTCCCGTATGGAAGCGAGCGTGGCCCCAAATAGGCTTCTAAATATTCTTCAATGTTCATCTGGACTGACCCAGAGGTCAAGTTGAAGGGCTCGGCTGTTACTCCAAATTCGACACCAACCCCCATTTCCTCGAGTCCACCCCCAGCAGACTCGTATTCCGTTACATTCATTATTGCACTTTCACTCAACTTGCCCACATAATTTGTACACCCTGCAATTTGTAATATGAGAACAAATCTACCCAATTAGGACGTCTGAGGACTTAATTATAATATGCACATATAATTTATCACTCTTCACGTCATTATAAACGAAGAATTAAAGCAACAAATTTAACAGAAATTTGAGTGTATCAAAACAGCCCCGAATCGACCAACCCCCCGAGTGGGATGGGGGAAATTAATTGAGATGAACAAAATTTAATATTTGCACTATTAATATGCTTTTATACAGAGGGACTGACAAATATCTTTGTGTTGAAATACAAATGCTCTTGGAGCAGTAGTTCTTGGATGGACAGAGTTGGCCTTCAAACTGAAGAAGATTCGCAAACAAGTGCACATGTAGTGTGTGCATAGGGGCACGGAGGAACATTGGCCAAAAGACCAAGAAGAACCAGAAAGTGAAGGCAAATGGGCTGCGCCCGCCCGCCCGACTCATTTGGAGTAACAAAGTATATGTAGTACATCTAGATTCTAGAATAGCTGATAAAGTAACATACAAGTTTTATGTAGTAGGTACAGAGTCCTCCTTAAATGAGGAATCCAACAAGAGGGGAATAGAACCGGCTGGAAATTAGAATCAAAGAATGTATTCAAAATGGGTAAAATCTTTGTCTCCTTGTATGGATTCTCCACAAAATGGTAGAATTCCCATTTGCTAAAGCACATGTTGAGATGGGTTGAATGTTAAAATATTTACCTTGCATTGTATCTACTATGTATCGTATCTCTATTGCATTTTAAAATTTAAATGAAACGAGACGACCCTCAATACCACTTTGACAAATGGACCAATTCTATATTGCAGTAATGCTACTACGATTTCCTATAACAAATAATCTCAACTACGGGGGGCGGTCAATCCTGCATGCAAGTTTACATATTAATTAGTGGAGCTTAATATGATTGATATGCCTATTAATCTTCCAAGAAGTTTAATACATCAATTTGATACGAACAAGGCAAATCTTTTTAATCCTCTTTTATCTTGAAACAAAATATGCCACAATTTGTCATGTAGCGTGTACTTGGATTAATGTTACAATTTAATTGAGCAACTTTGCAGTCCAAGAACATGTCAGAATGTGCATATAAATATAATATGTATGGATTCAATTCATACATACTTATATTCGATTATTCGTTGAGAAAGATCAAAGGGTCTGATATAGTGGGGATCGGCTAATTTCTTATAAGAATTAATAACTTGAGATAATTACCATATCCTGTGCTGCTGCTGCTTGGAATAGGGTATATCTTTAAAAGATTTAAAACTCTATGCACATAATGTTCAAGGTTGAGGCTATAATAAATTTTAAAATTGAAGAAAATCCAAAAAAATCAATGTTAAAAACTTTAAATAAGCTAGACATAGATACTCTATACATAGATATTCTATGAATTTTTAGGTAATATTATACGATAAGTTATTGTATACTAATTGTAAGCTTATTGTACCTACTAGATAATAGACATATACGACTAGCATTTAATTGTACTAATACTATTATTCTAACAATTAGATATTATTTAGAATTGTAATTAGATAATTTAATACTGATGAAATGCTTACATTTTACCCTTTGAAAATCCTATAAGGATAAGAGCTAGATTTTTTATAATTACTTCAAAATGAACATTATTTTTTTTATTTCATTTCCTTCAATTTTTCTAATATAAATTATTCAATATTAAGTAGTATTGTATTATACGAATATATGAATTTCAAGATGGATCAAGTATATGCCCCATCTCATTCATAAGAGAACTGTGTTTTTACTTTTAGGATTAATCTTCCGCTACATTTGCATATATTTTTCCTCCTGAGGAGATGTAATCTAATGTTTTGGAGAGAACTCTATACAACTATGCCATCAATTTTATTTTATTCCTCCTCGAATGCTTAGCCAAATCTCTTTTGGTGGATTTCCTCTTTGGATTTTGATTCATATAGGATGGCATTGTAGTAAATACGATGATACTATTACTGCCTACATACATACAAGTACGCTGCCCTACAGCAAAGTTACTATACGATAGATATACAGATATTGAAAACTTCAAAAATAAAATCATAAATCCTTTGAAGGGAATCCTAAAAATTGATTCCCCTTCAAGTAAATCTAATTTCAGACAACTCTTGAAATTGTAGAGCTTCTACGTCCTAAATAGCCACTCTAACATATCTTCGAGTAGTATACTACTAAGGATAAGAATTCTAAGATATGTACAGACACTCCATTACCCAATACCTTTTGAGTTGAGAAGTAAAAGGGTTTATTTAGGAAAAATGTAACATATCGAGAAACCGCAAGCACAAATCAGATGGGAGCCCTCAAAGGGATTCGGGATTGGATAGAAAGTTTACTACTGTTTGATTAAAGTAACCTGTGAATTTGAACAAGATGACTAAGGATATCTAAGTCGATTCAATCTATAGTATCTACATATAATATATCCGTAGATTCTATCCTTACAAATCAGGTAGTGGCTGCAGCTTTTTAAAGAGATTGAAAAACCCTAAAAACTTTCCTTTTTTACTCGGCTGCACTGGAAAAAAAATGTCTAAGAATAAGTACATTTATATAAAGTTACATTACATTTCCTATATCAGACATGAAAGGTGACCATCAATTTCGGATATGAAATAAGAATTTCCTCCTAAGATCTAAGGATGGTCGCATCAGCAGGATTCTCAAAATACGCACTTTAATACTCCCACAGTTCCACCACCGTCACAAATCAAATCCTATTTCCTCCTTGGGGTAATATTATAATCTTTGATCAAATTGGAGTTGACATTTAATGCAAGGCTAAGATTGCTTCATATCCTTCCTTTTTTGACTTCCGAGTATACTACTATGTATCTATTAAGTACATGTATATGCGTATCCTACAAAGCTGTACAATACTTAAGAAAATAAATATTGTATTACAATAATACTTATACCTATAGTAATACCTATGTAATACTAATATATTTATTATATCTGTAATATCATTAGTACCGGTACGATAAGAAATCTATCCGCTATCAGTTACAATAACTTATTAATATTTATTTTTATTATGAAAGATTTAAATGTGCAAAGTCGGATTATCATTCCCTCAAGGCCACAAATATCGTAAGATTATTGCTGCACTGCATCTACTGACAGAGCATTTTCGCAGATATTTTCAAGCAAGATTAATAATTAATATATATGTTTTGAATTTGTTTATCAATCAAGAGAATTACAATAGATATTAGTGTATAGTTATACATTCGTACATACGCAAATGCACCTCATAAGTAATATACATGCAATACGGATACATATAAATTAATTAATAAACAAAATTTGCTGGTGTAAATGAGAAATAGTAAAAATTTATTATCCGCATCCGAACTCAATGATCCTGTGCGAGTTGTCAGTCGAATGGGAATTCTACTAGATTACTCTATTAGTTTTGTTTTTCACTCCCATCAAAACATTGTCATTTAAAATAAATTTTGAATTAAAATGTAAATTACTTTTAATCAAATTTTGATATTCACTTTACAAATCTGGCCGAGTATATCCTATTAACTATTGTATATACTTATAATCTTATATATAGGAAATAGTACCTACTACAATAGCTGTTGAAAGAGAATGCAAATTATTAGATGACTTTAGATCAACACTCGAATGATTTTAGAGAAGAACGACTTAATTTGCTTTTCAACAATTTATTCACCACCAGGTCTATTTGACTCGTTTGATTTTGAAATCAAACAAATGAATTTTAGGCTAAAGTTTGCTTTAAATTAAACATGTATTCACTCCTATCTTTATTAATATACGATGGAATAGTTCATACTACAGCTTGTAATAAATAATAATACATAATATGAGTACATCTACTGGTGAAGCTAAGCTCATAAACCCATATATTATGTAATATTTATGCCAAATTAATTGTTCTCATCTCGTATTTCCGGCTCATGGAGCTTCTATCAATATCTTTTCACAGATTAAAATATTTAAGCATCAAATATCCAAATAAAACAAAATTATTTGAATATCAGAGAAATTTAATTTAAGAAATGCGCAAAATGTGCTAATTTACAGGCGTATCAGATTGGAAGTTTGTATGAAATAATACTCATTTCCTAAATTAAAACATTCGTAATATAATCGTACTACAATATTGATAGTATTGAAGATCTCCCAAATATCTAGTTCGATAAGAACTAGATAAAATCTATGTAACGAGTGACAGGGCAATTGATTGTCAATTCATTCTAGTGTGATGTTGGTCGTGAAACGCGTATATGTAGTATGTACAATAGTAAGTGAACAGCCCCAATTCGCACGATCTGCCGAATATTAACAAATCGCCCATGCAGTATTTTCTCTTGAATTCCTCTATTCCATTTCAATGGGTGCAACCAAGTCTGCTTGCTTTCTGCCCTCCCTCAGCTCTCTATTATACCTGACTTGGATAGAATCCCTTTTCGAGAATTTTCCAGGCAAAAAGGGCTAGTTCCACCAGGATGCGAGAATTGGAGGAAACAGAGGCCATATGAATCTGTTATAATATTGTACTATTACATATGTTAGAAAGTTAGAAGCCCATTCACATATTTATCTCAATCACTACTCACGATTTATATAGTACAAGTATGCATTCAATTTGTGTAAATCTATCCAGAGGAGGATGATTCTTGTGGCTTCCTAATTCTTCTAACGAATTTGTATAGTTAAAAACCTTGCTAATGCACTGTTAGCTGACGCTTTTGTACAAAACGTAATTCAATATTTGGAAAATGGTCAACCTTGAGATCTCTGGACTCAAACATTTTATTAGGCTGGTTAATTAAGCCTGTTCTAAAATTAATTAGATTATATTACAAAAGGGTAGTTGGGGAATAACAAATCCTCCAAAAAGCTTCCCTCGATTTTTGTTTTACTTTTACAGCTCAACTCTTCAATTTCAATAATATTTTGATTCAAAATATTGTAGCACTAATATTAAGTACCTATAGCATACTCGTACGCATACTATGCAGTACTGATATGATTATCGTTCACACGTTAATATCAGGTCCAAGGTACTTCTATTACCTATATATCGACGTTTGTTTGAAGAAACTTCTAAGGATAAGTATTATATTCGTAATAAGTATATCGGTAGATATTTTAAGAGACTTTTTCTAACAAAAACCGTCAGTTACCTTTCTCTATGAAATTTGACGCATGTCATCCATTGATTTTATAAATATTGATTAAAAACTGCCTAATTGCTTAAAATTGCAATTAAAGATCTTGTCAAAGCTTGTTTTAACAACAATTCGAAATTCATTTTGTGAAGTCAATTATTATGGTTATGGTGGGTTTTTAGCGAATGGGGCTGACAGCCTGACCCCGGAACTCGAAAGATGCCCCATAAATAAATAGGCACATTAATATGCAGATTGGAACGAAAAGTAGGTATGTAAGTAATGGCACGTGAAAGGATATTTTGCATGATCGAATCTATTTTCCAGTACAGGTGAAAAGTTAAGGACCTGAAATCATGTTTCAAGAAAAGATTACCCTTTCGAATATCAAATTGTGTACTAATTTCACAATTCTTCCTTTCAAGCTAAAATATCGACTATTCAATCTGTAAAATTTGCATATATTTTTACGTATTACTGTACAGAGACTCCCAAGAGGGAATAAGGCCGCTGAATGGATTATAAAACTTTTTCTTTCTCCCTTCTGGCCTTTCTCCATGATATCATTATAGTATAATAAAAATTTCAAGATGATATCAATTTTATGTAAATCGGGAATGAAATGATTTGCAATGTTATATGGATAATATACCTAAAATATTTTCTGCAAATCTTTACGGCCTTGATAAAATTTACAGTCTAAATATTCTGTGATTTCGGAAAAACAGGAAATGCTAGTATTAATACAAGGATTTAGTACGTACTTAGGGTTAGTATTATTTACCCATCATTTCCAAATCTTGGCCTTTATCTCGTATGGTTCCTAAATAAGTTTCAAGTTTAAAAGTCGATTTGTAATAAGTGTCACCTAATTACTTATCTTAAGTAATATGTACCTACATATGATATATTACTTATAGCTTATTTTAATAGGTATTCTAATACAGCAAATACCCATATACTGTACTAGAAATAGGGCCCTAATTACATTTGGGCTTCACACTAATACGTAAGCCCTCTAATCATGAGTTTTCAAATGAGCACGTAAACACGTAAAACACGTAAATATAGCTCAATCGGGAAAGAATTTATTAAAACCGGAATGATCTTATAGAGGTCAGGGGAGAGTATTTTTTTTCTAAATTCCCGGAATTCTTTTGAATGACCCCGTAGAGGTCAAGGGAATTGACTTTTTGGGTGACAGCCCATATCAATGTAAAGAGCTTGAATACCGAATGGTATTTTTATTTAATTTTTTGGACTATTTTTATCTAGGGATAAGTGGCCTATTTTCATCATTCAGCCTGATGTCAACTGTTTTAAACTTTTTTCAAATACAAGCCATCGCTGAATTTTGAGATTAATTTAGATACTATCTAATTTGCTAAAAGAATCATTAATGAACGAGGAGTCTAAAAATTTCATATATGTAGGAAATACTTTCTCTAAAATTCTACATATGTATTGATACAAAATACAAAAGATGTAAGATACAAAATCTTTGTTCGAATATAATGGGATTTTATCCTGCTGTCGTATACCTACTATAGTATATTATTTTCAACTGATCTTGAAAGAAAAGTTTTTGACTTTTGCAGTCGTTCACGGTTAAATGTGCATGTGAATCATTAAAAATGTATATCAAAGTTTGGATTTCTTGGGAATTTGGAAATGCTGAATAAATAAATGGTGGGAAGTTTATCAAATCTGCTTAGTTTTTTTGCTACAATGCAATGAAAAAATGTTTGAGAGTTTTTTTAGGAACTGACAGCTTTCTCTACTTTCTCTGCGGCGCAGTCCTGTGGTGGTTTGGTGGGCTTTTGCCCAGCCATTATTCCACTGACTTTGCATAAGTTTACACGAAATGGATTTACATTTACTTATCCTGAGGATTAAGGCAGGCAAAGAGGAGAGTGGATATTGAGAGCGAGTTTGAAATTCTCAGTCATCAATCACCTCTGGTCTAGTTCCAAAGGTGATTTCAATACCCACAGGTCCTCCTGTCTGGGAATATTAGGGCCGTTATATTTGGTAGAAAGAGAGAAGAGCTTATCCTAAGGATACCGATGATGCTTAACAAGTTTTTTATGGGATAGTAAAAAACATGATGCTATCGGGAATTTCAAAGGAAAAATAAATCTTTTTCGAATTTTTTTTATTGGTATCCCTCTTTCTTAATACAATATACAGAATTTAATTTGTATTAAAATTAAATAATGCATAAGGAAATTAATATTAACGAAATTTTTAATATGAAAACATATAGATTGATGTTTATTCATGAAGGGAATATATCATTATTATAGTATAACGAAAATTCATATCGACAAAGAAAAAGCAAAGTTGAGCATTCCTTCGTTTTAATTAAATTTCTTTGATGAAATCATCTTGAGGATTATTAGAAAACACGATCTGAATTCCTTTCAAACTATATAAGATAATATTTGTTTATCCTAATTAATTTTTGACTTTAACAGAACGGTTCTGCCAGTCTTGTTAAACTATTACTACAATAACATGTAAGTATTGTACTACTCGTACTATTGTATTTACGCTTGGGTATATTGGCATTTACTCGTATAAATTATTTGGCATTTATTCACTTCTTCTTTTTAACTTTATTAGTGGGTATTATGCCAAATTAAGTTCCAATAGATCTGATATGCAAAAATGTCAAATGTCCCCGAAAGGGCAAAGAATGCCCATGTTTGAGGGTGATTTTCTACACATGTTCGCTATTTGTTGGAAAGGTCAAAATTGCATTGGGGAAACTGAAGCATAATACAATATAATTTAAAATGCTTTCTCCGTGCAGTCTTTGGCCAATTGTTCATTGAATCATTACTCTTCAATTCCAATGTAGGCCTACTAATCTAAAAAAAATACTCTTATCCATATCCTATCACAATTTGTAAATTTGTGCATACGTAGAAATCCTATTGGGATCTATTTAACCATAATATATTTATGCATATGAAAAAACTCGTAGAAAAATGCAACGCAAAAATCCCTACCCGTATTTTGGGGGTACGGTTTGGGTTGGAGAAAGCAAGAGCGGCTTCTTCAGGGACAACGAGTTGCGTCACAGCTTCCGCCAATTTCTGCAAGAGTTCGGGCAAAGTGCTTTTTCAAACTCTCCGACAAACCCCCTCACTTTTTCGTACGAATAGTATCTAATATGTATGAACTTACATAGAAAGGAATTGGGTTTTCAAAAAGAAAGTCCTTCCTTTCCCCGTATTTTAAATTTAAGCCTAAAAAATTGCTTCCTTTCACCCTTGTCGTAGAGCCACTTTCTCTCTTCAATCCTCTGGAATTGCATTTGCAAAACTTTGGCTCCATTCACACTTTTTGGTCAATCTTGTAAATCTAAAGCTTAAGGGGATCTTTAATGATTCAATCCTTCCAAAGTTTATCTTAAAATTTAAATTGGTATGCAAGTAATGTTAAGAACTTAATACACCTACTCCTAGGTAGTATTTGCCAGATCGCTTGTATTATATTTATCATTCTGATCATTCTGATATGTATGTCGAGAAACATGCCTATATAAGATACGAGTATATGCATTCAAGGATTTTGAGGATATGTGATTCAATATGATCTGAATGAAAGTATGTTCACAGTTTACCTAAATAAATAATTACGGCCAAACTCTGGGCCTCGGCGTAACTTTCCATCCAACGCTAGAAAGATTGCAGACAGACAGACAAAAGCAAAACAAACAAGTACCTAATAATATTGTAATATAATAAGACGATATAAAAGAAATCCTGTGAACTGATTGATTTCGAAGGAACCTAAATATTTCAAGTTTGAGCCCAGAAAGGTTTTGCAAATATTATTTATTTATTTTATAGGATTGTAATGATATCGCTAGCCCTAACCTTGATCAATAATGTACAATATATGTTGATTCAATTTAACAAATTCCCATCTACTTTACTATTACTAGTTTGCTGATTGATAATATTTGCTTTTTAGAAGTCTGATCATGATTCAAGTAGGGAATTTCATCTTTTTTTAAGGTTCAGTTCGCAGTAAGAACATGTGATACCTATGTTCATATTTCTAAACATCAACCATGTTTCTTGAGTGTATCAGTAAATTATTAATTTTTGACTTTATTGAAATTATAATTTTTATTCTCCAAACAAATCACATCAGCAAATAAATTGAACTACCTCATATCGCTTCTTTAAATTCACGGAACCTTGATATCATAATTCTTTTCATCATTCATCACAATAGCACATGGAATATATGTTAGAAATAAGGGACTTACAAAAAATAAATTACTTATCGTACAATAAAATACCTACTTTGTAGATTGAACTAGGAAAACAGAATCATAAATATGTACATAACTATATAGTATATAGTATATTACTCGACTTTCTAATTTCCGCTTTACAAATCTTTCTTTGAGCTATTTACCTATCTTAGGATTAGTTCTTATTATTAATCTAAAGTCCACGACTCCACGCTATTATAAATTTTATATGTATTTTATACAATACTACTATTGATATTCACATACAATATATAGATAGGACTATAGTGCTGAGATATTTTATATCTCAAAAGTACAATCTACATGAATATGATGCAGTGTGGAAAATTAATTATAACATTTCTTTCAGAAAGAGAACTGGCTTTCTACGTTTACCCGTTTTAATAATTATATATGTATACCTCTAGTAAATAAAACTATTCTTTTATTGTTTTTTGAACATTAATTCCATTTTAAGGTGATACAGCCATATAAATAATAATATCTATGTCAAAAAGTTCTGCCAAAAATAGTACTCTGTACATGCGAGGTATATACAATACTTGAATACTTGTACAAGGGAAAAAAGAAAGCTTTGAAGATCTATATCTCTATTTGGTTTTTAATTAATTTCAGTTATCTAGAAAGTAATTTCAGAAATATGCTGCCTTAAAACTCTGAACTTAACCCTTTTTTACTTCCTCCTGTTTATTATTGGTTCTACTTGTGCAAGATTTAATTACTATTTACGGTATATCAGTACTTTATATAAGTCTTGAATAAATTAATAACTCGACTTCAATTAGTGTTGGGAAAGATGAGAAAAGTCCAGGCAGGGGGTATGTCGGATAAAACAACTTGGGTGTTTCTTTCATACTAAAAAAGTTAATCAAGGCTTCTAAAGGCGAGCTTATCTTAGAGCTACTACTATAATCTAATTGGCATATGCTGAGTCTCATTATTCTTCTGCTTTCTCTTTGAAATATGATCCTTTAAAGTAAACACTCCATTGATGAATTGAAGTCTATTTGATTTACCCTTAGTGCTTATTAAATGGGGAAGGTAAATAAACAAAAGGGAAAGTCATTTGATCCTTCTTTATTGAACTGGATCAACAAACGTGAAGAAAGTTCTTTGGAAATGAAATATCTTGTAATAGGAATGAATTATAATGACCATGATATAAAATATACATGTATCTGTAATCAGGCATGGGCTTTTTTGTGCGCTAAATAAGCTAATTTTGCTATAAAATTTTTAAATTGCTCTTTTTAGTACACAAGACAAAATCAAGACTGCGGTTTTAAATTGCTCTCTATAGTGTTTTGTCACAAAGCACTTTTGTGATCTTTTATATTCAATTTCAACGTCTTGAAAAAAATTTAAATTTAAAAAAATACACTCAAAGCGGTTAAATTATCAAAATCGCTGACCTAACACGGGTTTTTTAACCTAAACCTTATTTGGGTTACATATTATTTTTTGACAAATTTTTACAAAAATTTTGCGAGTTCATGCTAAAATTTAAAAAAAATGCAATTTTTTGAGCTTAAAAACATCAATTTAGCTTAATGCGCCATATTGTGCTTGATTGCGCTCTTAAATAGAAATATTGCGCTTTATTACGCTAATTTTTTTGCAAAAACTTAGATCTTGGGGTGAAACGTAAAAATTTAAAACAGCTTCATTTAGGGCCATTCCATATTAATTATATCTGCTGCTTTATTCTTTTTTAAGCTTTTTAAGGGTCTTGGACCTCTAATCTGTAATCTGATTATCTGACTAAACTTTAATATCCTGAAATATGAAAATATCAAGTTAAATGCAAATTAATCTGAAGATACAGATATTAGCATTACTATTAGGTATGAGCTGGCATTATTCGTCCTAATGACTACATATGTACTTGTACAGATAGTAGTATATAAAGTTAACAGTAGGTGCCTACTACGATACTTGTCTATATACTACAATTTAAGTCTGCAGTACCTACTCTCTCTCAGAATTCTACTCCCAACCGCTCAGGAGGAAGGAAATGAATATTTTTCGTGCAATTCTCTCTCATTCACTGCACTGCTCAAGATTACACAGAGCTGAGAGAATCTCATATGTACTATCAGTAGAATATCTAGTCCATGAATATTTAAGTAGGAGTAAATTGCCCAAGATTTCATCCAAAAAAATGAGGGATTTTTATTCTATTAAAATTTCTACTTATTCCAGGGGATTTACACTAGAGTCCAACAAGGCAGGTATACCTACTTTGACATATGAAGAGACGTGAGATGAAGATCAAGGGATTTACCAGAGTCTCTTGAATCTTTCCAAGCTCAAAGGAATAAAATTGAATTAAATTGGAAAGAGTAAAAGTCATAACCAAATATGATTAGGATTATTATTTCCCTTTGTGAAATCCAATCTACATTTCTACAATTCAATGCCTATTAATATTACTATACCTTTCTAATTAATTAGTATGATGGACTTTGCATCACAAGTTTTTGTGCATACCCGTAATAATCTCAAGGTGAAATTAATGGGATTTTGATACTTACGGATATAAGATCGTATTCATCTGCTTTTTTTTATTAGTCGGTTCAGAAATCTTAAGTGTATTTTTTTACATTAATATTAAAAATTAGGAAATTCAATTTATTAATGTAGAGTATATTGCACTTATTCTTAGGCACAAATTGGCCTACAAAATTTGTATTTAGATCGTTTCAAAAAGCTTTAAAAAATGTATTATAATACTGGCAAGTGAATGAAACATGTGTACTTTTTATTACAAAGGAGGTTCAATATGCGGTGGAGATGGTCTATGTCGGGAAGGACTCAAGAAGAAAGATGTTATTCGGGCATTTGGCATTAGTCCAGAATGGATAGAGAATAACTGTCCCCGATAAATAATAAATATATAGTAGGTTATGGCACACACATGTATGAACATATATCTTTTGAACTGCATTATGATATTAAAAGCATAAAAACTAATTTGTTTGAAAATTCGACAGAGAGAGAGAGAGAAAGAGAGAGATTATTGGAGATCTTTGACTATAGTCATGTCTTGAAGATATTAAATTATTCTCACTTCGTTACACACTTTGACAAAGGAGGGTATCGGGTTTGGGTGGGTCCTGGGCTATCCGGCCAACAGAAACGAAACTTTGCAGGGTGGTAGATTTCGACCTCCTCTACAACTTTTGTCATTGGACCAAATTCGAAAAACCTTGCAAACAATCT
>JAAZTK010001371.1:0-14367 GCA_036507255.1 Megalothorax incertus
CGTCCAGTGACTTCACTACCCCATCCGCTCTCTCACTTACCAACAAACTCTCGACCAGTACACCCTCTTCATCCGATCGCTCCCTCCAAGAAGAAAAAGAATACAAGTCCGGTGCTTTCGGTCGGTTTTAAGTTTGTAATACAATCTGTGATTTTCAAATATTAGTAGTTAAAGGGTGACAGACATTTGGGTTCAATCCGTCCACGGCAGCGATCCATCTCCTCTTACATTTTGGAGATATTGAAGAAAAAGTCCTTGGACAAGGTCAAAAATCCCCCCATATTCTCTGTAATGCAAATGAGCCAATAGATGAAAGCATATCACCGGAGGCTTTCCATCCACCGAGAATTCGTGATCAAGTTGTAACAGTTTTACCCGTGTATTTGAACTCTAAATTGTGTCATAAAGTAAATACTTTTTAAAAACTTGAGCTAATTCGAGCTATGAATAAATTTAAAACACCTGTGGCTCGAATCTTCCTCGTGGTATATGCACACGGAGGAGCTCACCGCAAACCACTGTAGAATGGTCTCGGCGCGAAGATAAAAAAGACTTTTCTAATCAACAACTTCATTTACCAGAGGCAAATGGAGGCAGCCACGACCACCTTCGTTATAATCTCCTCTTCATTGTAGAACAGTACTCGAGTCCGTCAGTTAAGATTAACTCATTTTGTAGCCCCCTCACCCTAAACACTCACTTGAGTCCAAATAAGCATTAAAGTGGAGCTAATAAGCTAATAACAATTATTATGTTAATGAAAGGGTGCTCAGAGCTATTGTATTTAAACCTTTAACGTGCTCAAGTTAAGTAAGTTATAAGGAAGAAATTAATTAGATTATTTGGGGATTAATAAAGCAATATCCTTTTAACGAGGTTTATTAAACTTAAAACTACACATATATTTTTCTCAAATCAAACCCATTTATTGAGGATATATTGTATAAGTAATTTCAGTATAATATTTACTTAAGGAATCTCAAAAATGCCTCACAACTTTTCATTATCTTTCTAAAGGGGGGGGGGGATAGATAAGCTAGCCAAGTTAAAAGGTAGGGGATAGATAGATAGGTAGTATAATACTCTTTAAGGAAAGGAATTCTTCAGAAAAAAAAATCTTACAAAGTTACACTGAACCTTTCGAGAAATCCTACCTTCTCCTCAGAGGTTAATTTACTCTCCTCCTCCTCCTCCCTCCCCGAATATCCATTTAATATACCTTTGGCCTCTTTGAACCATCTCTAGGATCTAGGAGGACCCGAGGAGAGACCCTAAACAGCCTTACTCTGATCAAAAGGTAATATTTTGTAAGATAAATGCTTTAAAAATCTAAGAATTTTAAAGTTTAAGATCTAGGCTTGTTATAAGTAATTTGGAGGATTGAAAGATGAGTTCTAATTAAATTCCTATACAAAATGAATGGTTTAAATCCTCCCCCCTCCCCCCAAATCACTCTTTGATTAAATAACTTTTACAGATTGAACAAAATGAAAGTAATTCAAATTTCAATCCTAATGTTTTAATATTTGCAGATACGGATATTGTATATCGAAGCCATATCTAAATGATTATAGGTTTACTCTTTTGAAGGTGTATTTTTTTATTCTCACGGGCTCCTCACATTTTAATTGCTCCTCCTCAGAGAGTGCGAGCGAGAGTATACAAGGCCCTCAAATAGAGACATGAGGATTTAATGCATTCTTCTCGATATATCTACTATTTTACGGGGATTTGGCTATTTGGTGTTATCAGGGCGGCTTGAACTAATCTTTATTACTCGAGTAGTATTATGTAGCCCGCCTTAAGCGAATCCTCTCAAACCTCTCCAGAAAGCACTTGTTTTCCATATCAGTTTCGGATATTTTAAAAAATTTCTTCAACACTCATTTAGAATATAAAATGTAAAAACACCAATATATCTTTCAAACTTTTTAAAAAAATTTGAACGGCCACCTATCCTTTAAATCAATTCGGTTTAACATTTAAATGCATTTTTGAACCTTCATAAAATATATAGGATTGAGCTAATTGGGAAATGATTTGAAATCAGGTAGATTTGACTCCCGATACACTAGGGCTAAAGAAATCCTCAAATCCTCTCGTCCTATTACTCCCCCTTGATCCAAATAAGGCCTCTGGTTGAATCTCATTTAGTTCCCATCAACTACAACTGCATACAAATTTATACTACGATATGCCCAGGAGTTTCAACCGAACCTCATTTGCATAATATCCAAATCCATTACAAAAAGTTGAGGGATTCGAGGGATCCTTGTAAGAACAAGGGTGAACAAAGTGCGTACATCCCAAATCACATTTTTCTAAACATTTATTCTCAATCCAGTTGCACTAGCTTGCACTAGCAACATGTAAACTGTATAGTCCATTGTTTCTTCCCATCCACCTCCACCTCCTCCTCCTCCTCCTCCTCTAGTTAAACCAATTTATTGCCATTTTTATGCCTCCTCTTTCTCTCTCCCGTATACCTACCTGCTGTGCTTTAAAGCTCCCAAAGAGAGAGAGAGACTCAAAGTTAACCCCCATCCAGCTTAAGCTCGTTAAAAACCTCTTGGAGAGCCCCTGCACCCCCACCAACCTAATTGGGGAATACCTTTTTCGCTTATCTGAAAGTAAATTTTATTTCGCATGGGAAGACTAGCTACATAGCTAGCTTCCTAATCCTTAGCTCCTAATACATTGACTCATTATCATTATGGCTCTCTACATTAGTTCGACTCTGAGCTCGGAAAAGTCAATTACAATGTTTTTTCATTGACTTTACGACCAGGTTTTTCATCAGCTTATACCAATATGAAGAGCCCCCGTACTTAAATGATTAACATTATTAGTTCCAGGCTGGATTTGAAATGGGGGCGAGATTAATCCCATTAAATTTTATGTCTCAACCTCAGCCACCTCAAATTTGTCACCATAAACTTTTTGATAGGCTTTTCCCCACTGCACTGTTCCTTTTGTAGTACCTACCTTGGACATATTATATCTAGTACTATTAAATAAATGGCGTGTATCTAAAAAATTATGATGCTACTTTTTATCGAATCATATAATTATGATTTATTAATATATCGTGTTTACTTTTTACAGGACCAGGGATCCATTTCTGCAAAACTTGAGCCGAGAGATGAATTCCAAAAAAAAGTCAATACCTGGTAACTCCTATCAGTGGTTGGCGGCATAATGTCCAACCATTTTTAGGTGTTTTCATTTTTTGACATTTAAAAATCTTCAAATTCATCTCATGACATGTGTCCTCATTCGTCTGTACTACTCTCACATTGAAGAAACCTCAAAGAACTCTTTTTTTTGGAGCCGGGGCTCAACATTCTCAGGTATTACTATATACGACATTTTAATTTTGTAAATTCTTTTTTTCTTGTAGGAGATCCCTTCTATAAGCTAGCTAATCCTACGTAGTATAAACCCACATTCAAATTGAAGGCAAGTCCAAACTCGGAGGAAACAAATGTCATCATCCTCGTCTCAATGTGGAGGGGGGGGGTTGGGGGAAAGAATAATGGGCATTGTCAACATGATTTGGAGCATATTCTTCAATCAACCCCAAGTTGAAAGACTCAAGCTTGAGCACTGGACAAATACAAATATAGACATAAGCTCTGAGGACACGTGCCGATCCTCGATTGATATTTATTAAAATGTGAATCTAATTAAGCATTCCTGAAAAAAATTCCCTTCTTGGAAATTGATCGCATATTTAGTATTCAGATCAGCTTCCCAGACTCAATATCAAATTTGTCAACTCACAATTGCAGGTAGAGGCTAAGCTTTATCTTCCTCTAAATGGGTGTGTCCATTAAGGATCTCTTGGAGCATTAATATCCAGAGTATGTAAAAGGTATTAGGTAGGTATGTATTGTTGTAGTCGCATTTGTAATACCCTACATATCGTACTTTGAGTATTATAGCTAAATGTACGGATATATGTCCGTATATATTGTGCACATGTCCTTTTAAATAATCCTTACCAAATAAACTAATTGGAATAAATCTTTGGGTTTTTACACCTATAAAATTGGCTAATATATGACTAAATTACTCTCCAAATTTGATGAGAAACAATTGAAGACTTTGCATAGTGTCAAAATCCATTTATCCATTTATCCATGTAATTATTGGCCGGCTTATTGAGGGTAAGTAAATTTGGCTATTAGGATCTCGAATGGTCTTGAATTCTCTCGGAGTCCATCTCTCTCGCTCTTAATTTGCATAAATATGTTCCCAGCAGGTCATGCTATCTTGCATGTGTTTAATACTTTGGGGTCTACCTAGCCAAGCCCCCTATATATCTCAACTCGAGCTCTTTAATTCCCCTGTTTAATATAACGTTTGCAAGCAATTTACAATTTACTCCATGCTATTGTAGCTTCCCCTTGTGCAAAAATTCCACAAAATTCCTCAGCTTCTCTAAATGGTGGTGGTGGGTACATCTTGGACATGAGCTTGACTCACTCGCACTTACCATCTTGGTCCATTACCATACTTATCTCAGCTTCTTCTCCTCGAGAGAACACTGGAATGCATTCGATTTGAACACTCTAAAGAGAATCCTTAATTAAGGCCTTTTACTTAAAAGTTTAAACCAAGTCGAGGGTGATCAACCTCTTAACAAACTCGCCTAAAGTACACAGATCAATTTAATTCTACTCTTTTTGATGCTATAAAGTCTTTATTTAAATAAAACGTTCTTTAAAATGCTTCAAAAAAGCAGGTACAATTTGTCTCAAAGTCTTTTAGAATAAAAAAATTTAAATAAGTGTTCCAAAATGTTGATTTTCTCATCAGAAGAGTTGTCCAAATTGCTCAAGGATTGAAAGAGGTCCAAATGGTGAGGAGGAATGAGATTGCCCCAGACCTGGTTCAAAACCCGGGGCAAGATAGGGAGTGTCTATTGGGGCTGGACCTTTTGGTTGCTTTTGATCCTGGATGATCAAAGGTTTTGTTTTCCAAATAGTTTCGGTAGTTCTCCCCGTGGTAGTACTTTTTGTCGCCTGAGCCCTTTCTGATGATGATGGAGGAGGTCCTGGAGCAATTGGCAAAGCATCCGCAAGGAGAGAACTCGAGGACGAGTACTTCCAAGGGATAATTTCATTGTCATTTGTTTCTCCTCCCTCAAAGTCACCCGTGGGATTCGTCACAAATGATTTAAATGAAAGGATCGGGTCTCCATCCGTCGGAGGAACCTCAAGAGAAGCTGTAGAAATTGTGGTAGACTCCTCCACCGGCTTCCCGGGTCCCCTTTGTCCCAGATCCGTCTTGGAGAGGTCATGAGGGGTTAAGAAGTAGTATTTGTAATATGGGATGAGCCCTCCATTTCGAACAGAAGGAGGAGGAGGTGGAGTAGCCTGTAATATACAAAAAAGAAATGTTCCATTTAAATAATTAGCAAATTGCTTTTGCTTTCCAAAGCCCATTAACTCGAGTATGTTAAAGGATATAAGGGGCCAAACTGCCATAAATTGGCTTTAGAGCACATGTGAGGAGGGTGTAAGATGATGAGGCTTGAGATGTAATCTCTCTCTCGATTCTCAGGAGTATACAAAATACAATGTCAATACATAAAATGTATAAAATATACATAAAGAATCCGAAGAGGAGCTCCCAATTGCTTCAACCATCAATAAATCAGGGGCTTATTGGCGCGGAGGGAAGAATAGAGAGCAATCATCGCCATTCAATTCATTCGGGCTGAATTTAATATTTATGCAAGGGGCATAAAATATATAAAATATAATATCCAGACCATTATCACCGGGAATCTTTTGCTCGTATTTATTGGTATATTCGATTTACAATACTTATAGTATAAGAATGGAATTTTTACTTCCCCTAAATCTGCCTTATTATTAGTCCCCATATGTAATTCCAAACCCATTGTATTGTACTAAGCTAGGTAGACCAGCCGAGGCAGGTACAATTGGCTTTAAGAACAAAAAGAGTAATAAAGGCATATAATAATTTATCCCGGGCTCTTTATTAGCATTTGGAGTATGTGGTTGAATGCTAATCGGGGTAGCCGAAGAATCGAGCCGAGATACAATTTGATTGAAAGAGATCCTGGGCTAAGAGCTAATTGCCACCCCCGATTGATCGCAAGTTTTGAAAACAGATCTCTCAGACCTCTGTACAATGCAAAACGACCATTGTTTTTTTCTCCCCTTAAAGTCGAGGATTATATTCGAGCTTAGATAATATGTAATATTTCATGCAGACCCAATAAAAGTCTTTATGAGCTGTCTGAGGGCTGATGGATGGACAAGTTTCTTCATTTTTGACTCTCAGACCGCATTATACCTAATAAGATCTGAATTTTCCCTCCGCCTCAAGTTACCTATTTTGCATCTGGATTTTATCCACAACTTTCTTTATGAGGAACTCTTTTGGGGGAGGCTAAAAAAAAGATTGAGAGCCGGATTAATGAATCCTCAAGGAACAAAGGCTGATTTGAGTTGAGTGGAAGCCGCTCTTTTAGGAAAAGGATGGATAATTTAATATAAGAAAAACATTAGTAAAACAAGACTTTCCAGATTCGAATTTTATTTGGAAAGAGAGCCGGCTTTTATACTACTACTAATGCCGAGAACAAACAAATGAATGGCATGTGAACTCGGGATTTTGCTAATGTTTAAAGTGTAGTACTTGTTGAGCCACTACGAAGTAGCTTAAAGTTACAATGTATGAGAGAGTCAGAGGACTTGACATCCCTGATTAGAATTTAGAATGGGCATTTGCAACATCTGCAAGATTCTTGGGATTTACAATTTATATATGTAGCTGAGACTTACGGCGAATACAGACTGGCCACAAAGTAGCAAGAAGAAGAAGGAGGAGGAGGAGAGGATGAGTGACCAATAAAGGATGGGGCTCTGACACTCTCGATCCATTAGCACTTGAGACTCTTTAATTAATGCTCCTAGTGGCGAGAAAGAATTCAACCTTTAATAGCAATTGCACACCAAAACACAACACACACAGCTAGGTAGGTTCAAAATCAATTGATGCGGAGCTTTAAGGCGCTTGAAATCTTAAAATCTTCGGGTCAAAGTTGAACTTTTTTCAACCCAAAGTATCATGGGGGTAAATTTGGATGAGCTTTATAGCTAGGCAGCTCGAGGATTGCGAATATTTGCAATTTAAGATGCGATTTTGATGAGTTGGATCCAGGAATATTTTTCAAAATGGCCAGGAGTTGCAACAATTGGAAACTAAACTGGGGATGCTCAAGAGCTACTACCTCTCAAGTCTCATATGGCTCAAATTTAGTTCTGGAGTGGGTAGAAAACGAGTCCAGTAACACTAGAAGTCAATTGGTAGTTGAGCGATATTGCAGTACAACAATACATGGGCCGTACAAATTGAAGATATTTTTGTTGGGGTGTGTTTCTTAACTTATACTACTAAAGTTAACCTTGCTCTTCAACTTGTCGAGTGGGGAAATTCTTAAATTGCATTCAACATTATTAGAAATCCCATTAATAAGTACTTGGTGGTGGTGGATAAGGTGGAGCTGAGACCTTGGCTCGACTTTTTGCTCGCACAGTAATTTCAAATCAAATCATTGTAAAGTTTTAAATACATCGAATATATGCCCCTCGTGAAATATATTCAATGCACACGCATTCCCCCCAGTCTCATATTAAAAATCTGCTCAAACTGCGTATATAGATTTAACTTTAGAATTTAAAAGCTTTAAAATTTAATATGTATTTGGTACATGTAGTAGTAGTAGTCGAGGAGCGAGTAATTTATATCTTTGAGGTTAAAACCACACCTTTCCCTAATGATGATGGTTTAATCTTATTTTTACATACATACAATGGAACATGGGTCGAGAGCTCCTGGGCCTACAAGAAGAATTCGAGTATTCATATGATTTCTGAACGCACCCAAATTGATCTCAATCTGAAAAATGTATATGTATATTCCTCCGATCCTCGACGGCCTATAAAAAAAATCAATCTTATAACTCTGACCTCTCTCAAACCCCCGTTCAACTTTTTGATATCAGTTTCATTTTTCCATTATTGTATCGTACTATCTGGCCCCTGTAAAGTTTATTGCACTTTTACACATTTGAAAGATTCGAGGGGAATCAATTAAATGCTCTTGGTCCTGGGTTCCGAGCACAGTTCCTTTCTGGGGCATACTTTATGGTGGTTATTAAAGGGGGATGGGCACTCGAGGATCGAGGATGTCAAATCTTAATTGAGTTTTTTCGCCGACTTGACTCCTCTTGACTCTCTTTCTCGACTCATCTTTTAGGGTTTGATTGATGGTCGGCTCGGGATTTTTCGAGTGAGTGATTGCAATAGGAAGTGGCTTTTTTTTCGGTTCGAAAAAATGCGCTATATTCTCAGGAAATTCAATTTACCTGTAAAATTGGCTTTGAAATTTTTGGGAAAGATTTGACAAATGTTTATCCTGATCATTTTAATTGTATTTGTTCAGAGAGAGGATCTCTCCGGAGATGGAGGGAGAGAGAGTCTGATCAAATTTCAAGATTAGAGCCTCAAGGGGTAAATTTTAAATTGATCGAATCTGGGGCTGTGTTGGAAGAGATGCTCGGAAGAAGATGATGATGATGATAGCCTCAGATTTTGATATTATAAGGCCAATCCCCTAAAAGAGAATTCATATTTTAATTCATACTTTCATGTACGTATCTTTTTTTTGCGCTGAAGGAGTCCACAAGCTTGGAAAAAATCTAATCTTAATCTCTCGTAATCATTTATTCAGTTTGACCCCTTCAGCTCTTCAGCCCTAGCTGATCTCGGCCAATGTCAGAATCATCAAAAAAACGACTTGAAGCATTCCAAATCCTCAAAAATTCCTCCACACATACTTACATATCTATATATCGACTGCAATATGCATCCCAGCCCCAAGACAAGACCATTTGTGAGCTAGAGATGAATCTGAGGGGTATTAATTGAGTGGAGAACCCGAGGAGACTTTCAAAAGATTCATATCGGATCTTCCAGCCCAAAAAAAGTCAACCCCAACTCATCTAATGACCAATTACATTTGTTGCGCCAATCGGAGGAATACCTCCCCCTCAATTCCTTAGTTGAATTAATCATTTTTTGCACCTGTTTACATATACTATCTAACCTTAATTATAGGGTTTGGAAGCCTTTGGGGGAAAAAATCTCGAACAATTAAAAATGAATTAAAATTAAATAATGAAGCGGCCGAGATTAAAGAGTTCGTAAATGCCGATATAATGGAATTCTGTAGCTATTTGGAATTTACACGCTTTTTTCTTCAATAAGGTTAAAAATGCAACCCCCAAAAAAAATCATATGTGCAAAATCTGCGAGATATGCAAATGATGGTTAAGGGAATTTACAGCAATGAAAAGGTCGAGAAAGCTAATGATTTGGAAGTGAGATAAAAAAGGATGGATATCTGATCTTGTAATCTCGTTTAATTTCTCTCTTTCTGGGTGGATTGGACTAGGCCCCGATTAAAATCAACAAGTTGCTCTCCGAGAAGTGTTCAAGATCATTGCGATGGCCATGTGGAGGCACCAATCATCTATCTGTACCTAGTTGGAGACATTAAAGATTGGTGAGACCAGGTGCATTTCAAACTCTTAAATAAAGACACATTCAAATCTCGATATATTGAGATGAGTTGGACAAGGTTCTGCAATCAGGCGAGTAAATTTTTATGTTCCAAACAACTGCAGAGTTGGAAGAAAAAAATGAGATAATCTTCAGCCAGATGTAAATTTAATCTGAGCTCTTTTTTTGCAACTCTTTTTTCACTTAAGTATATTTGACTGCAGAGACTCTCATCCTCAGTATCAGAGATGGCTAGGGTTGTAAACTTTTGGCGGCGTCGGCCAAGGTGCGTCTCTCTCGTCAAAGATCCTACTTAATTCCAATTAATATGCAACTCGGGATATCTCGATCATCCCACAAAATTATATATAAACCCTTATCTCATAAGGGGCCCCAGATATTATCCACTTTAAAAATACTTTTAACCTAAGAGGAGCCGCACAAATCTTCAGAGATAAAGGGGTACGGGAGTCCCCCCCGTTTAATCGAGCTGAAAACTCCTCGGAGGTATTAATTTTTATGTATAAAATATATGGAGAAGATTTGAAGAAAGAGCTAGCTGCATTTTGATCCTAACTCACCGCGGAGTTCTACAAGGTGTTTTTATACCTCCAAGGGCTGCTTCAAGATCCTCAGCACACCGACCATTGAATTTAATTGAGGATTTTTTTTTTCTCCGCTCGATCCGAGGAGCTACACATTCCTAGGTCTATATAATATATCAGAATCAAACCCCATTCAGACCGAATGAGTTTGAGGGCATGTACCCTAGCTAGCCCCTTGCAAAGGTTGCACTTGAAACTCTGGGGTTAGTAATTCTGTAATTCCGTATTCCGAGCACATCCTTCCACAAAATCTAGACTTTTTTTATGAGAGTTCCAAGCGAGAAGAAATGATCCTCAAAGTTTAGGTCCATATAAACGAGCCATTGGAGGAGGAGGAGGAGGAGGAGGCGCAAATATTGGTTAGATTCGAGTTTAATTAGGACTTAACCAACGGAAGATACGACGGCAAAGAGGAGAGAGCGAGAGCTGCTGCTTATCTTTCATTGATAGAACTGCAAAACTCATCCTGTAACATGTAGGCTATTGTAAAACAAAAAGATAGATAAGGAGTTTTAAGGGCTGAACAATTTGCAATTTCTCTCAACAAATAAAATGAAGTGCAAATCCCTCAGCCAGATGCATTAACATGCTAATGAGGTGGAGATTTATTCAAAAAGCTAGGAAAGCAGTGGAACAATCAAATGAACATAAAAGTGAGCGAGGATCAGTATTTATTACTCACCTTTGAGGTAAATCTTTGGAGGGTTGTTAAAAAAAAGAGTTTTTAAAAGGTTCAGCCGTTTTCCACCCTCCGTAACTCCTCAGAGTACGAGTTCGAACCAGACTGCCTAGAACCTTCAACAAAACTGCTGCTGTTCGGAGCTGTTCGCGGAGCTCCAATCTGCATATTATTTATTTTATAAAAATTAATTGCACTCGGCTAATAATCCCATTCTAATTACTCGACTCCTCCAAATCATCTCGCAAGTAGGGGTAGTTAAAAGGCAAGCAACAAGGGTCATAAATTCCAAAGCTAATTGCTTATGAGTATTTGTACTTTTTAATGAAAAGTAGCTTGTAAAATGTTCCCACACATTGTCCATTATTAATTACAATTACAATTTGTTATTATTTATGTTTGCATTTAAAATACAATCGTACAAGTATTGCCTTTTTCGTACGGGTGCTAAGTATGACATTTAACGGGTTTTTTTAAAGTAGGTATTTAAAAGATATATTTCAGGTAAGATATGCGCTTAGTAGGCAATCTGATAGCCATGTTGCTCGACCTTCTCGTGTGTGACCTCAACCTTTGGAGCCTCCGCAATAGTCTGGACTACAGCTGGAGCTGGCTCAACCTTAACAGGAGCTACTTCTAGAGCCCTCGGTTGGATAGGGACCCAATTGACATGAGGAGTGGCAAGAAGAGGGGTCCCTAAGGGCCATCCGTGGACATCTCCAACCACTTGAGGATGAGTAAGGGTGGTGTAAAGGACTTGTGGTCGAGCCGAAGCCATCGCCACAACCGCCGAGAGGAGAAGTATCTGCAAAATAATACAAAATAAATAAATTCTTGAGGAATTCAAATACAAAAGCTTATGGAAATGGGGAAGCGTCTTTAGGAAACGGTTTTTTTAAAAATTCGAAAGTTATTAAAATTCAGGGAGGAACTTACCATCTTGAGCATGATGAATCGGGGTGGTTGAAAAGAGGAAATTTACAGCACAAAGAAGAGAGATTTAATGAATATAAGAATTTGCTTCTCAAATTCTTTCTGGCCCCTTTTATATAGCGTTGGCCGAACCTTTCCAGCATCAAAAAAAGAACTAGAAAAAATTTAAAGCTAATCATATTGAAATAAATGCGAAATAATTTTTTTTCAGCAAACCTCGCGATCAGGAATGATGTAACATATTTACACTCCTATTTTAAATTACACAGAAATCCAATCTTTAACGATAAGATAATTTTTTCCTTTGATTCTTCTCCCAATGTCGTATGCAAATCATTCTCAAAGTCGACTAGAGAATTATTTGTGTAGCATGTTTATAAATACGGGCTAGTACTAGGTAGTAGTAGATAGTATTACATTCATCAACGCAATAAAACTCGAGATTTGAATACAAAATATTTACCCATCCTTAATTGAATTGGCAATTGGTAGGGATTGAGATGGGTTAAGATTTATTAAAGGACTCATGCTGATTTACTTTAACCACTCGAGTCTCTCAGCTCGGCTATATAGCCCCCCTTTGAAAATTAATTTATACCGAATATTATACGAGGGAGCACTCACGAGCTCCCCAGACACAATGTCATCTTCACACATAAAAACTACGTGGCTCTCTGGATGGGTGGTTCAAAATCTTTTTTGCATATCCACAATTCCACACATATCCTCACGTAGTAGCTACTCCTAGCTACTAATACGAGTTGAAAAATATGTATTTCTTAAAACTTTTTAAAATATTAAAAAGTCGAGGGTCAAGCTCTCATTTGACTTTTCTGGCTTTCTTTTGCACTTTTAAAACCTCTTTAAACACAATAATGCATGCTAATCATGTGGGGAGTGATCCTAGGATATATTCAAAGGTATTTAAAATATTTTAACCTACGTACGTTCCTAAAAAATTAAACTCGTGCTGGAATTTCCAATCTTAGCAAACGGAGGTAAATTTGTGTATGCAAGAAGGGGCCATCGGGCCGGAGCATTGGAGGGGTTGTAATTAAATTTTGCTAATCGATATTGTCATGAGGTGTGCATATGTAAATTGTAAAAGCCGATTGGATCCAGTCAATAATATGCAAGGGAAGGGAACAATGCCCATCTCTAGCGATAAGAATATTAATAAAGTCACAAATCAAGATTGGTGGTGGTAGAAGCTCTGATCAGTACATCCATGATCAAGGCCAGACACGCATACTAGCATATCATATCCTATCGATTCGTATCATATGTAAATTTTAGCAAAATATGCAGATAGTAGATTTAAAAGATGATTTTGTTCAATATCTTATACCTAGTGGTAGTAATAGTTTAGCCCAAGAGTTTTTGGGTATAAGTTACGAGTCAAGTTCCATCAACAAGTAATAATTAGTTTAATCTTTCGTGGGTGCGTACTTTGGTACTTTATTATGGCATCTGGAAAAGTAGTAATATATACTCCTGGGGAAGCTTCATATAAATTCCTATTGCTATCTGTAGCTTTGTAATACTACTAAACAAAAATCGATCTAAACTCAGTTTCCCACATGAATCTGAATAGGATCTGATCGAATATTCAAAAGGTTTTTCATGAGGAGATATGTGCAAGTTTGTATGCATGTCGAACCGTTTAAAAAGTCCCAAGCCCTCGCTCCTCCTTTAAGTACTTGTTCCTCAAACACCACTCCTCCAGCTCCCATCCATTTGATTTGAGTGGAGATGGATCATGAAGTACAGTATATATCTTTTTGCCTTTGGACTTTAAAAAAAATCTTTAAATTATCAAGTTCAAACATTTGCTCCCTCGCTATTTTATTGCTTATAAGCTCTCGCTCGAATCTCTCTAATAGGAATAAAATTTCTTTCTAATAGCAAAATTCATCTTTCTCCCCTTTGGAAAAAATGCATCTGATCAACGATGAAAGACCCGCAACCAATAATTACGTCTGACGGTGGTGCAAAGATAAAAACATAAAAATGGCAGTGCTGAGGATGCACGAAAGAATCCTCCGTCGTATCTCTCAGCCTAAAGTTCCGAGAGAGGAGAACAAGGAGGAGATTCGCTAGCTTCTTTATGATAATTATGTATCAATCTCATTGCCTCCTCCTCCTCCTCCTCCTCCTTCCCGTCATTTTGAAATGTAGGTAATTTAATTAAGGCTGAGAGCTATCTAGCTAAGCCTTTAATCTGGCATCTGAGGAATTTTAGCCTTTTGGCAGTTCTTTCTTTTTGAGCAGCTCGGACTTGTAGGACTTTCCGTGTTTGATCACTACTAAAATACGCATTTTAATGAGGAGGAACGTCCACGGAATACGAAATTTATTCAGAAAGAGCCCTAATACTATTTATTAGCTGAACTTGCAAAGAGACAACTATAAGGATAAGCTAGGACTTGGACTTGGACTTGAGTCGGGGGAACTCAATCTCCCAAGCTTTCTCAATTGATGGATTTGCCGTAGATTAGCCGACCCATCATTATTCATTCATGGCCCTTTTTTTCCACATGTGCTTTAA
>JAAZTK010001372.1:0-14357 GCA_036507255.1 Megalothorax incertus
GATCTTGGAGAAAACATCAATAAACCTTGGGTTGAGGGACCAAATCTCTCGAGCGCAAAAAGTTTTATCCCAGCTCTTGAATTTCGGAACAGTATTATCTATCTGGTAAATTAATATTATTGTACTACGGATATAATACTATTACATATTGTACTTTGTAATTTGCAAGTTGCAAATTTCTCGAAAAATTCATCTTTCAAAAATAATATTTGTTTGCATTAAAAATCTTAGTTTGGAGGAACGGATAGGAACGAAATATACTTTACTATTGAGAAATGGCAACTTTATGGCAAGAAATCGTGGGTGGACAATGAGAAGCACATGTTATTTTATCGAGAACGGTTCGGGGTAGCTTTGCTCAACAATATAATCTATATGGTAAGATTTCCCCAAAAGTTTTGTTGTAAAAAAATCCATGTATTATGAATTTTTAGATTGGCGGGAATGGATTTGCGTTAAATGATCCTCAGAAAAAAGACGATGTACTTTATACTGGCGAATTTTATAATATTATTTCAAAGGCCCAAGGCACATTGCCAAAATTGAAACAAAAAAGATTCGACTTGCGAGTGGTTGTTCTCAATGAAAGAATTTATGCAATTGGGGGTTTAATCATGGGTAAGTTACCACTTTTGAACAATATTGATTTTTTTCTTCTGTACCTTATATTTTTCATAGAATCTAATCAAAGTCAAAAATTGACATCCGTCGAATCTTACAAGCCTGGAGATCCAAATTGGGTGCAAGTCGCACACATGAATCAACCTAGGGCAGCTGGAAGTAAGGGGTTTTTAATCTTTTTATATTAAAATCAAATTATTTATTCTATTTCTTTCTTGAAAGGTACCTTTGTCCTTGATGAAATGATTTACGTAATTGGAGGGAATGATGGAGCTCCTACGATGGAACGATATTGTCCTCAAGAGGGCACTTGGACAATGGTAGATGCCAATCTTCCTCAATGGGCGAATTTCTCCTCGTCTGTTCTTTTCGGGCCAAGCAATTTGACAATAACTTAATTAATTGATTTGTACATTTCAATATTCTATCATTTATTAAATTAATCATTTTTGAAAACTTTAACGTTTATAAATTCAATGGTATTTTCTACTCATGAATCTTTATTTTAGTTCAATCTTTATTTAGTTTAGATTTTATTTTCTTATATAAAATAGAGTTTTTTACAGAAATTCAGATTATTTTATCATTTAAATTTTACAATTTTTGCGTCATTTTGAAAAAGTTTTGAATTTTTTCATGATTCCTTCTTCGTAGGTCGGCGAAATAGGTAGATATTTCATCCATTTAATTCTAGAAATTAGATAGGAGGAATTTAAGAAAACTTTATCCTTTTAAACCTGATTAAATTACTTTCGCATAATAGGCATTCCAATTGGAAAGATGTACGTTTCATCTTCTTTGACTGAGCCTTCCTCCTCATTTTTTAAGGGGATTTGAATTCCTCTTTCCTCAGGAGTTCCTTTATTTATTAGTTTAATATTTTTTTTCAATAATTTGTTTTAAAATCAATTTGCCCTTTACCTGGGATTGTATTATCAAGAACAAAACCGATAAATCCACCTAGAAAGATTTAAGACTTTATTTAACAAATTCTGAAAAAAATTATAATTCTCTCTACCCAAAAACATTCCTGTAGATAGCAAAATTTGTAAAATAGAGTCCAGCATGTCAGAGCCCGTTTTAATTATTCCTGCATTTTCTTTCATATAATCGCTCAAGAGCTGAAATATATTTATATAACATTTTATTTTTAATGATGTCAACGCATAATATTCAAACCATTCCGAAGAATATGGCAAATGATGCGATGAACAGATTGCGTGTTGAGTTTAAGTTGATATCCTGCAAAGTGCAAATATAATTTTAGCATTTTTTTTAGATTAGAAATTTAGAATCGATTTAATATGGAAGAACCTTTAAAATGTGAATTGCTACGGCCATCACTAAAGGAAGTACATAGCAGAACATACCGCCGATCACTGGATCTGGAATGCTCACGAATACGGCCCCAGCCTTGCCAATTAGGGATAGAATAATCATTATACACCCAGAGCTAATGATGACCTATTGAATTTAATTATATTATAAGTTTTATAAGCTCAAATTGAAGTCAAACGAACCATCCTAGATGCAACGCCAGTAATACTCAAAGTCCCGATATTTGAAGCTGAATTTCCCAAATCATATATAAACTTTACAATTTATTAATTTTATATTGTATTAGGGTAATTAACAGTAGGATGTTGAGCCATTGCCGCTTCCAAAAATTCCTCCCAAAACACAGCCAAACCCCTCAACAAAAATCCCTCTGTTCATGGCATGAGTTGGGGGTTCAGAGACATCTGTCGAAATATTTTACATTATTTCATTTTAACAACTTGTAATTAAAATTACTAGTTATTTTTGCACACGCTATGTAATCCCCTAAACTTTCAACAATGGACGCCAGCACTCCTGAAGAAACTCCCAAGATGGCGCCAATTGAAACAGTTGGCCAACCTAAATTAAATGATTTGGCATCAGCCATTAATTTCTTGATTTTATTCATATTGTTTGTTTCTAACCCCATTGAAATGGATATGGAAAACGAAACCTGGAATTTGGAAATTAATTAAATTTAGTGTGGAGAAAAATAATTTTTTTCAGACCAAGGAGCGTTCAACAAAAGCTTTTTCTTTGTATCAATCCTCGCCGGATCACCTTCTTTTAGGACATCCGTTGCAGTTAGAATCGCACAAATTGTACAAATGATTATTAGAGTTAAAAGAACTGGAAACACTTGAAATATTGGGAATTTAAATAGAGTATTTTCTTTAGATTCAAATTGAAGTTCTTGAGAATTTTTAGATTTCTTTTTCTCCTTAACTTTTAGCGGGATTGTTATATTACGAAGATGCTGAGAGAAGAGTATCAAAAGTGCAATTGTTCCACCCGAAATGTACCTAATATAATGTTTTTTTAAATGCTCTTTTCCTATTATAACTTGTAGATATTGTAATTACCAATTTTTTGCACATTGATTTGCTGAGCTTTTGAATAGAGTTATTCCAATTATAAAAATGGCAGGTGCGACCGTTAATGGTGTAATAAACTTCAGGATTAATCCGATTATGCCTAAAATCGCATTAGAATTTGCATATGATTAAAGCCATTTCTTTTCTAAAGGATTACGATCGTTTACCGAAAAGTCCTAAAAGTGCTTCAAATAGCGCTGCAAAAATAATCGCCCCTAAAAATTTGATTATTTAGAAGAATTGAGATGTAAATTTTAAATGGCAAAATTAACCTTGAATCTCTCTCATCCTCACTTTCCAAAGCTCTGATTGTTCCTCAGGGCTCATTGTTTCAATATCAGATAATTCCGGACATTTCCATTTTGGCAAGCTTAGAATACTCAGAGCCGGGATAAGGTAGGCTAAAAATTAATGTCATAAATTCTCATATTTCCTCAAGTGTAATGCAGATTTCTGTATTATTAATTAGTACAATATGATCCTCCTTGAACAATTGGCAATCTAAATTCAATATTTTAATAACTTTTTCAACTTCAAAAAATATTTCCTATTTTTCTCAAACCTTGTTCCGCAAGTTGATTGTAGAATTGTAATAATTCCGCTGATGAAAACTAGAGTTGAAATAATGTTGGCTCGATCAGCATTATCATCTAGCATGCATAAAGCCTATGAATTCAGCAATTTACAGTCCAATGAAATTTTAAAAAAATAATTGATATCTCTTGAAGTTATACTGGAGTTAGGAAGAATGGAACAGCAATGGTTGCAGATATCATTTCTGAAAATATAGATTTTAAGAAATTTGATATTTCAAATTTACATAATAACAAAATTTTTACCCAAATAGTGCTTCAAAAGATTTAATAAAAATATGTTATTAAATCAATTCCAAAATGACAAGGTTCTAGGATACCTGAAATCCGAGGCAAATGCAAATATACCACGGCGGAATATCTTCCACTTTGATATTTTAAAAATTATATTTTTAATTAATAAATTACTATATGATAATGATATTATTGTAAAATATTTATCTAAAAATCGCATTTTTAAACCTCCGTAAAGCAAATTTGTTTTTTCCGAAACATTCCTCGTCTCACACTTTCCACAAACTGATTTCCTCTTGACTTTCTTCTCTTCTTCAACTTCGTCAATTTCAAAAGCGTGATTTATTTTACCATTCTCCTTTGAATAAATTTTTAGTATGTGTTAAAAGATGAATTTAAAAAAATTTAATCACAAACTTGCATTTCTTCCGGAGGAATATTGAAGGTTGAAATAATAAAATTAGACATTTTGTCAATATCTTTATTATTCATTTGAAGCTCATTTGAATTAATTTAAAAAAATATCGTTCTTGAACTATTTTGCAAAAGATATGATAAATATAAATAGAATTTTAATTCTAGATTATCCAATGCGCCAATTAATTCAATTCTTTTGTTAATTCTCTTCCAAAACAGCCTATTAAAATAAGACAATGGGATTAATGAGATTACCAGACTTGCGTCTAGAGCTAAATACCAATATTCCAAGTTAAAATTCATAAAAAATTTAAACATGTTAACCCCAACTGGCAATTATAATACTACAATATACTGGACAATTCTAATTTGAATTCAAGAGTTCAACTCTTCTTGACATATAAAATATAAATAGCATTGCACACGAGCTTGGTCAGACTTAAAAACTTTTATAGGTAGATCATTATTTCCATTTTTTGCCTTTTTTTTAAAAATACATGTAAGTAGGTACTCTAGCGTCCATTAGATTTAGTGAATTATGAATTATATTATTCTACCTATCTAGTACCTAAGTTAATTTCTATATCAGTTACCAGAATCAGATTAGGATAGTTACTATCTGAGAGTAGCTGAGGGTAGGACCTGAGTCCCGAGGTCACATAATTCCATTTCCTTTTATTTCAGAATTCAGACTCTGAATTTCTGAGTGAGGATCAACAGAGGATAGAATTAGATTTAAACTATGTTTATACAGTACTGTATAGTACGAATACGATATAATAGTATATTTATACGACTACGATTGTGTCCAATTGAAATATAGGAGACCTTCGTCTGTCTGTTGTCTACACATTAATTATTAAATGTCACGTCATACTGCTTTCAAAGTTGACAATTAATCAGCTAATGCAATTTGGACTGTGGAGTTTTATGAAAAAAATCTCAATTGTTTTAAATTCAAAATATAGCAGCTACATACATATAGTACTATTAATTAATATTATAGTTAATAACTTAATATCATTACTATTGATATAAACGTTTTCAAAAGTTTCAAAAGCTTTTAAAATTCAAAACGTTTTCAAAACGTTTCAAAAGCTTTTAAAACTACGTTTTCAAAACTTTTAAAATAAAGTATATTTTTAAAACGTTTGAAATTCGACTTTCAAAAGTTTCAAAAGCTTTTAAAATTCAAAACGTTTTCAAAACGTTTCAAATTCAAAAGCTTTTAAAATTCCAAACATTTTCAAAACGTTTCTAAAATATTCTAAAATATTGAAAATCCTATTTGCAATTTGCAATTTGCAATGCAATGCAAATTTTGCATTGAATTTGCACTTTTCAATTCACTTTTCAATTATTAATTATTATTAATAATTTATTAAGCTAATAAATTATGAATGAAATGATGCCAATAACTAAACAATAAAATGCAAAATATTTTAATTACACAAATTAGTGAATACTAATAATTAGATTTTAAATTTTCAATAAAAAAGTACTAACATTAAAATTAAAATTTTAAATGACATGCAACTCCCAACGGCCATCCTCAATCTCATTTTGGTCTCGTCACTCTCAAAATTGCCCCAATTGTGCTCAAATGGTACTGAATGGCACCAAAAAGGCGCGAATAAAATTCAAAAAAAGTAAACAAAAATCCTCCTCGCACTCAGAGACTCCTTTCAATTATCGTTAATTAATTTAGTTAAATTTTTGGTGAGATAATTAGCTAGGATATTTCTTTAATTATTTGGTCACAAAACGAAGTAATTGACACATGGATATTTTAAATTCTATCCCGTAAATTCACTGTCTCAAAAAGCGTGTTCAAAATCCACTACACGTGATCTGTTTAATAATTAATTTGACCGTCTTCAATGCAAAGGACCAAATGGACGCCCCAGCCCCAGGGATGTCACCCGACCCTCTACCAGGTCCTCCAGTCAAGAGGAAGAGGGGACAATGTAGATACTGTCCAGAAATACATCCAAAATTAGCTGATCTTATTAAACACGAGGCGAGTCATGTCCAGCGACCTCCAGAGCCTCCGCCACTGCCTGTTGCAACTCCTCCTCTGCCACAGCCTACTAATAAACCGGATGTCATTGTTAAACCACCTGATTCAGAGCAGTCCAAGGCACAGAAAGCATTGGCAAATGGGAAGAAAAGGTATTGATTATATTTAATATTTATCATCAAATATTTTAAAAACTTTGCTCAATTTATGCATTTTATAATTTTATTTTAAATCAGGCCAAAAATTGAGTCAATTGAAGAAGAGGACAAGAGGATCCTGGAGGAAATGCAGCAGTACGATTGGACCCTGAATTTTGTCAAAATAAAAAACACAGAGAAAGGACAGAATCTTTTCCAATGCAAAGATTGCCAGCTCGTGTTAATTAATAAATCTGCGTTCGAGCTTCGTAGGCATAATATTGCACACACTGGAGAAAAGCTCTACTCGTGTCCAATATGTAATGACAAGTTTCAGTCCAGTTGGAACCGGAAGCGGCACCTCAATTCCGTTCATGCTCAAGAAGCAAAAATTACTCTGAAAAATAAAAGAATTAAGGTTGAAGACCCAGAGGTTTGTTTCAAAGAATCAAAATATTTATTAAATTTTAAATTAAAATATTTGGATATCAAATTGATATTATCAATTAAAGGATGAGGAGAAAGCACTCCTGGCCAAAATGGATAATTATGATTGGACGGGCGAGTTTGAAAAAGGTTTAAAATATTTAAAATTGTAAAATTAAATTCATTTCTTAATCTATTAAATTAAAGCAGATGCTGAAGGGGAGTTTTGTTGTAAAAGATGTGATACAAAGCTCAGCAATTCTTCCAGGTTAGACCTATATACGATACCATTTCATTGCATTTGTCTTGAATTTTTAATATGATTTTTAAAATATAAATTAATTATTAGATCCGATTTGGCTGCACATAATATGATACATACAGGGGAAAAACCCTTTCCGTGTGGGATTGATGACTGTCCAGACATGTTTCGGACCATTCTCGTGAGGGATCGACATAGGCAATCATTCCATCAAGACTCGCAATTAAATTCCCCTATAAAGATGGTCAAAAGGTACTTCCTGTGAATAATTTATACTTACGATTAGTAGTTTTTACTAGGAGTTTTAAGTTTAACTTTGGATATTTTTTCACAGCACACCTCCTGAAACTCTGCCCAAGAAAAAGGAGAAGAAGCTTGGAGAGATCAAAAAGCAAATTGTTAATTCGGGAGCCACAATGTATGTTCAAAATTCAGATGACCAGAGAGCATAAAATAAAAATTGCTAATGATTTATTTTGCTATTTTTCATATAGGAAATCACGTGCAAATAAATCTTTGAGCATGGATGAAGATGAGCGTCGATTATTCACAGAGTATGACCCATGGAGTAAGGACTTTGAAAAGCTACACATAGGAAGAGTTATAGCTCGCTGTCTAACTTGTCAAAAGACCCTTCAAAATAGTTCAAAACTTTTCCTTTACGGTCACAATGCAGCTCATTCCAATTTAAAGCCCTTCAAATGCCACTTTTGTCTCAAAGCTTTTCATTTTATAAATATCCGGATTGCACACGAAGCAAAATTTCATTCGCAGCAAAAGGCTACTTCAAAGAAAGGCCGAAAGCTTCAAAAGCCAAAGGAAAAAATCTCAGATTTGCCAAAGTCTTCCCAGCCAGAATCTCTTTCGACTACTTCAGTGCCATTGGAGGGTTCGAGAGTAACCCATGCAGCAAATGGAGGAAATTGTGCAAAAAAGTAAGCTATTTTCAATTTGTGGCCATTCGAAATTAATGAGTTTTACTTTTCTTTCTTTAGGATAGCTTATAGAAAATCTACAAGGCTGGATGAGGATGAGATGCGGCTAATCTCTGAGTATGACTGGAATAAGGATTTTGAAAGGAACAAAGACATTTCTCGCTGCCGAATATGTTCAAAGTCACTCAAGAACTATTCATTGTCCTATCTATATTCTCACAATTCTGTACATCTTGGAGTGAAACCCTTTAAATGCCACTTTTGTCCCCTCACGTTTCATTACGCCAATGCTAGGTTTAAGCACGAGGGAATCTTCCACACTCAGCAAAAGACTACTTTGAGAAAAGATGGAAAGACTAAAAAACGCAAGGAAAATACCCCAGAATTACGGGTGCTAAGATCCTCCAAGGGTTCAGCTCTTTCACCCGCATTGACTACTCCGAGGGCTACTGATGTAAATCTCGGAAGGGACATACCCGTTCAATTGTAAGATTTAAATGCAAAACTTTAAATTGCAATACAGTAAAATATGTATTTTTTCTAATAGGAAAAATCGAGAGGAGGAGGAGGAGCGGCTATTAGCCGAGTACGATTTGGAAAAAGATTTTGTCATTAAAGGATACAATGGAGGCACGGTTTACTCTCATTGTATTTGTAGCACTTGTCAAAAGATCCTCAGGAACACTTCCAAACTGAATCTTTTCTGTCACAATGCATCTCATTCCAAAACGAAACATTTCCACTGTGGTTTCTGCTCGACATCTTTCACATATCCTTCAGTTCGAAACTCTCATGAAATTAAAAAACACGGAAGAAAAAGTACTCGTTCAAAAAAGCCAGGAAAAAAACCAAAATCAATCGCTTCGAATGTTGAAGAGCCTCAAGGTCTTAAATTGGAGGTCTCAGAAGCTCCAAAAGGTCTAGAAATCGAATCGGGAATTCTCAATAATCTGGAATCTAACTCAGAACACAAGCCAGCCCCTCTGAAACTTTTTGAGGAAGATTCGAGTGCTTCTTCTAGGAAAACCAATCGTAGAAATAAAATAAAAAAGAACTCGTTTAAGTAAGTTGTATAGAATTGTAAAATATACTTTCTGAGAATGAGTAGTAATATTTATAATTTTGGAATTAAAATTAAAATAATATTTTTTAAGGAAAAGTCAAGCAGTTAAATCGCGTTGCAAATTTAAAAAATCTTCAAACTTGGAGGAGAATGAAAAGGAGCTTATTTCAGCCTATGTTTGGGAAAAAGACTTTGAAAAGGAGGTATTTTTGGATAGAAGATTTGTGGTCCGTTGTCTCACTTGTCGAAAGATCCTCAGAAATACATCAAGGACTTTCCTATTCTCTCACAATGCCGCTCATCTTGGTCAAAAGCATTTTTCATGCCGCTTTTGTCGCCACTCTTATACTCAGCCCTATAATCGATTAATTCATGAGTTCAAGGTTCATAAGAAACCAATCAAGACGCGGAAATCTACATTACCTATTACAAAAGAGCTCTCCTCTAGAGTTGCATCGGGATCAAAGGCAAAATCTGTCGTCTCTCCATCAAAGAAATTAAGAATAATTAAGGATATTAAGATTGAACCTTCATTTACTTCGGAAGAGGAGCTGGAGATTCGCCAAAAAGAATATGATCCCACTAATAATTATGATTTCCTGGACGAGAACTCTGGAAGGGAAAGGTGGGTTTTAACAAATGATATTTTTACAATTGAACATTGAAAATAAACGTATATTTAAAATTTTAAGGAATGAAGAGGACATTGAAGTTGCTTCCGGTGTCGAGTCAGCATTTGAAGGAATGAATGTTGCACCGAATCCAGAGATTACGTAAGATCCTTAAAAATACTCTAATTTTAATTTTAATTCATTAGCTAATATTACGTAAATGTAAAAGGATTAAATTTTTAATCTCGATTTTTTTCATATATAGGGATTCGGAATCTTTTGTCGGCCCTCAGGAATCCGTAGGAAAAACCTCCAATGAATTGACACTAGAAAAAGATACTCCAATAGTAGCTGAGAATGAGACCCATGATAGGTAAAGAAAATATGAAATGAGTTTATACGATGGATTGTGTACAATTTAATTTTTTGCAAAGGTCTGACGAATTTATTTGTGGAGATGATAAAAACGAAGATGAGGAAGAAACAGATTTCAACCCTGAAGAGTTGGAGGAGGAGGGATCGTGAGTTTCATTATTGGAAAAATTTATGAAATGACATTAAAAACTGATATATTTTTAGCGAAATGCCCAATGAGAACCAAGAACAATTACAAGAAACTGCAGTGGATGACGTACAGCCTCGAAAGCCTGACATGGCTCAGATATTGTAAGAAATTAAATATTATTTTTTGGATAATTTATTAATTATTTTGGGAATTTATTTGTATAGGAAGCGTAAAGCCGATGAAGCCTTGATTTTGGAAGAAATGCGTAAATTTGACCCAAGTTCGGATTTTACTCGTCAAAAAAACGGATGGAAATGCAACATTTGCGAAATAACACTGAAAAGCTCTGAACCTTTTAAACTTAATGCTCATTTGATGATTCACACGGGATTTAAACCTTTTTCTGCATTTTGTTGTGAAAAAAAATTTGCTCGAATGGACACCCGGGACAATCACGAGAGTCGGAAACATTTTCAGGATTTGAACCGTAAAACTCGACAAGAAACTCTTACTAAAAATCACGAGCCCCACCCCATTAATGGTCTTACGACGAGCAAATTCAAGCCTATTCAAAGTATTCAGGTCATTGAGATGGCCAAGAGTGTAAGAGTAGGACTTTTGCGAATTGAGGCGGATCCTGACCTTGCTGGGGTGTTTGCTGAGGCGTTGAAAAAACGAGGAAATCTTCAGGAAGAGAAGGATGAGAATTGCACTGATCAAAATGGAGAAAGTAGTATGAATCTCATTATACCAGAATCAGTTGAGGTCAAATCAGAGATCCCAATGGACACCTTTCAAAATGAAACTTTTGTAGAGCACAATGACTCAATTCAGGTGGAGCAATCTGAAGATATTAACAAGCCTGACTCTGAGAGTGACTCAAGGGAGGTGGAAGAGTTTGAAAAAGATACTGAACCAATAGCAAATGCCCTAGAGTCTCCAAATAAGATTATTGAAATTGGATTAGATGCGGTATTGATTGAAACTCAACCGGAAGTAATTCAAGAAGTCTCTCAAATTGATTTGGAGGAACCAAAAGGTCCCAAATTCCTAAAAAAGAAAGGAATCGCTCTAAAAAATCAAAAGATTCCTGGAAATTTTAATATGAAGATGCGTCAGTTCGTAAAGGAGAGTTCTGGGTATCGTTGTCTGCTTTGTGGACGCTTTTTCAATATGGGCGGGATGGTAATCCACATGCAATCGCACGCTGTGGCTAAACGCCAAAAGTCAAAAGGCCCTGGTGGGTTTCCCTGTTCATATTGCGGAAAAGTTTTTAATAAAAAAGAGAAACTGAAAGAGCACGAGGATTTACATAAGGGGAGGCTGCAATATAATTGTGGGATTTGTTTAGAAAAATTCAAAGCGAGGGGAGCGTATTACCTGCATATGAAAAAGCATCGAGAAGATTGTAAAAAGGTTTCTGAGAATTTAAAGCTTCCAGATAAAACTCCGATTCTTTGCCTGATTCGTCTTGAGAAGGATCGAGCCATTGTGAATGCATATCCGGGGATTTTTGGGAGGAAAAATGAGCAAGACCCTATTCTAAAGGAGTAAGGAATATTTTATTTTAATTTATAAATTCAAAATCTGAATTTGGGAGTCCGAATTGATTAGCATTAATCATTTTTATTACTTGTATAGGGAGGTGTTGTTTAACGATGATGATCTGCTGGAGATGGATGAGGCTATTAGCGATATTACAAACAAAAGTTCGAATGACGAGCGAGCAGAGTAAGTAATATTTTTTATGGAATTCATATTGTATATAGGTAAGTAGAAAAAATTAATAACTTGCTCTTTGCAGAAAGATTCAGAGCGATTGGTGTAAAGATCATTTTGACTTCATTGAGGAGAATGGAAAGACTACATATCGGTGTAAGGTCTGCCAAAAAATTATAACCTCTCGGCTCAAATCTCATCATCGGATTCATACGTAATTTGTTTTTTAAAATTTTTGTATTTAAATTATTTAATTGATATCTGTTTTTTAGGGGCGAATATCCGTACAAATGCGATTGTGGGAAAGGCTTTGCAAGTAGTAGTAATTTGATTCGTCATAAGAAAATCTGCAAAGACACTCAAGAGTCAAGAATTTCAAGCGGGTAGATTTGCTCTGGATTAAAATGTACTAAAATGTAATTATTGCAATTCATAGACTGGTCATTTATTAATCATATTCCATACGGATAGTTCCTTTGTTAATTTTATTATTTTATATGTAATGTTATCTCTGACTCCAATCCTTATTTAAATTTTGATACTATTATACTACAATACTTAGGATTAGTTCTATTGTACATAGTACCGTTGAACTTAAAAAATATTTTTTTTTCTGTGCTCCCGAATTTTTTGTACTCAGGTACCCACATTTATGTTACATGCAATGTATGATATTTCATATTGACTTGTTAAAAAATATTTATTCTCTTGAATATCTGTATTTGCGATAAAAAGTACCTAAAATTTCGAAAAGTGCTAAAAAATATAATAATATACCTACTTACGATATTATTGTCATTTTATTTTTTATACCTACTTTTATTATTTTCTAAAATTATAATCTACCTACTACTACTACATACGAGTACCCTACTACTAATACAACCATTGAAATGAATTGTAATAAAATCTAACAAATTAATTTCAAAATTTCAAAATACCAATTACGATCTTGCATTATTTATTTTAAAGTAAATATTAATTACAGGACCATTTTATCCTTTGATGTCATGCAAAGCTTTTGAATATTCTCGACCGTTAGAGGCAGATCTATCCTGTAGAAATCTGTGGGCGCTCCAATCTCTTTCCTCGCGGCATCAATAGCATTTCTCAGGGCAAAAACGGCAGAAATCGCCAGACAAATTGGAGGTTCACCTACCCCTAAATTTTTTTTTATACCGACGTAGTTATAACGAAGGAAGGTATATACGTTTCACACCGATCTTGTCCGCGAATCTTTAGACACTATCTCCTCCTAAACCACCGAACCGATCTTTATGATTTTAGTGGCGTTCGAAAGCCCTTGGTCCGTAGATGTGCAACGTCGAAAAAAATTTCAAAAAATATCAAAGGGGTAGTAGCACAGAGGGTTTAAAGTCGGATTTTTTCCCCATATGATTAACATATATAAAATTAAAAAGCAAATTTTTAGCTCGTATCTCCTCATTAACCACTCAACCGATCTTTATGATTTTTGTGTCGTTTGAAAGCCTGTCTGTAGATGCACCAATTAGTAGGTTATCACAAAAAATATTAAAGGGGGTGAGCACAGGAGGGGTCAAAAATCCCCATAAGGTTTACATGGCAAATTTTTTCTCATAAAAAAATCCAAGTAAAATCCATTTTCATTGAAAAATTCTGTCAAATATACATATATAAATATCTGCTAAATAAGGATGTTTGAACCCTATAAAAAAATAAAATGGGATATTGCTCGCATACGGCAGTCGAGCAAACGACACTAGTTGCTCAAAGTCAAAATTTAAAAAAAAAAAATGAAAAAAATGAATGCATCAAGGGATCCTCTTTGCATTAAAAAAATCCTAAAATCCATTTCTGGTGAAAAATTAAATATTAAAAATTAAATATGAAATTTCAGCTAAATTAAGCTCTAGGATTCGTATAAATTAGGAATCTGATACCATATTACAGAGTAGTTGCTCAATATTGTCAAAAAAATCCCTATAATTGATGCATTAGGGAATTCTATTTTCATTAAATAAAATGTTTATAATCTAAAATTCTTTATTATATTTTTAAATACAATAAAGAATATATGCTAGATAACCTTATATAAAATAGTTTTTTGAAACAGGCATTACTTACAATATACTAAATTTCATTGGGGCTTTTCATGAGCTTAAACAAAAGGGAACATCGAACGAATTTAGCGTCAGGTAGTTTTACGGAGCAATTCCGGTTTAGGAAAGACTTAACGCAATCTCTTTTTAAAATACTAAAATAACTAACTCAAAAAAGAGTTTAAAAATACCTCCGTAGAAGTGCACTCAAAGGGATAAAATAATTTTTAAATACTAATTCATATTAAACGGAGACGGAGCAAAGATTTGTTTAATTTATACTTTCTGATAACAATTATTGAAAATATTCAATAATCAT
>JAAZTK010001373.1:0-14349 GCA_036507255.1 Megalothorax incertus
TGGACTCAAATCACACCAAAAGGACTGCGAATTCCGGTAAATTAATTAATTAATTAAAAAAAATATCACTTAAAAGTTTATTTCGGACAGTGACGTCATCTGTGGATCATGTAACAAATCGATTCCATATGGTGACTACATCTACCATTTAATCCAAGTCCACAAAGTCCAGGAAAAATCAACGGGCATTCACATTCCATTTAACCTCGATAAAATTAGTTCGAAAATGAATATTTATAGAATTATTTTTAATGTGATTTTTTAATTTAAAAATAGAATCAAAGGATGGGGACAAATACATTCTTTACAATGAGAATGGGGATAACTTGTTGGTGAATATGATGGTCCAAAATGGACTATTTTACATATGGATTGAACACCTCAAAAGTAATTCAAGTTCAAGTGGAATTGGAGGGAAATATATGGTCCAATTTTGGAGAAATGGCCAAACAAGTGTAAAAAAATTAATTATTTTTTGAATTTGAATAATAAATTACTTTGTATACATGCCTAGTTCTCATTGTCGATGGAATGTCCCGTCCTGGGTTTCAGAAGTACTTTAAAAATTGAAATTTTGGAGCATTATTTCCCGATCAGTTTGAAACAATTAGAGAATTTTCAAAGAACAGGGACTTCAATCACTTCAATAATGATCTCAAGCGATGCCACGAATAACATAGTGTTTCATGAATGTTCCATTGGTAAATTTGTGGCGAATACTCTAAAATAAATTCATGATCAAGACACATTTTTGAAATATATTTTTCAGAAAGTCGGGCAATTTTTGAAGAGGGAGCTTCAGGGCCGACAGAGTTAAATTTGGATGAGGTTGAAATTAAGGATGCGGATTTTAGATTGAATCGATATAATGTTGAAGTATTGTCTTCCCTCAAAGAAAATTATACTGTCAAAGATCTAAATGTTCGTGATATTTCTGTCAAAAAAATTCCAGAAATCCTAAAAAAATTCAAAGCCATCCAAAAACTCTTTTTTTGGCACACAATGGTAATTTGTTGCAAAATATGATAAAAAACTTAATTATTAAATTTATTTTTGGGATTAATTAGGACACATTTGGAAATTGTGTATATTTCAATTCATTTGGAGGAGATGGGACTGAGGATTGTATTTTCAAACTCTCCGAAATTAATTCATGCGGGAATTTAAAAGAATTAATCATCCAGAATTTAGAAATTCATATTGGAGATGCCAAAGTTGGTCTGAAAAATTTGCCAAACCTTAAAAAATTGACTATCTTTTCAAGTAACATTCTGGGAAATTTGGTTGATACAATTGCAACAAGCCGATTTGCTTTGGAAGAGATTTTTCTTCGAGGAAATACTCCGTTATTGGAAAGGGAAGATGTCGAGACGCTTTTGAGGATTAAATCTTTGAAAGATATTTATCTGGCTAAATATAGAAATCGGCAAGTAATCTCCGGCTCCTTCGCTCCGATTGGACCTGATGGGAAACTATTTGCAAAAATTACTCAAAATGCTGAAATTGAATTTAAAAGGGATTCTAATTGTAAACCCTGGAAGTTGACCCGAAACAATTAAGCAATTATTAAATATTTTATCACTATTTTTAGCCTATTTAAATTTTTATAAACATTTTTTTTTAAAAACTTTAATTTCTAAATATTAATTTTTAAGATTCCAAAATGTACAAAATAATTTAATAAATATACAGAGTAATACTATTTTCATCAAAGCAAATCCAGATTGATTTTACACTCCATATTTCCTTTAAAAATGACCTATTCCTTCAAATAAGAACTCCCTTGATCAATAACTTTTTTGAATTCGGTATAAATATATTTCTTTTGAAATATAATTTCACATTATTTCATTGAATTTAAAATATATTTCATGCACATTTCCCATTGAAATCCACCCATCGGCACACGCTTCCACCGGGAAAAATAGATTGACATTTTAAGGCTCCCTCGATGATTAACTTATAATTTCCCTTAAAAGGAAACTAAAAGGACAATGGTCTAGGAAATATTATTTCCAATTAAACTTTACTAGATGAGGTCAATATGTTTTTTCAAAAATCGTTTTTGAACACTTTTCTCTCGGTTTTTTCCCCGAAGCCGGAAGTACACGGAAGTGAACAAAGGTTGTCCCTGTGAATGAAATGGAATAGTGGGTTAAAAAGTTTTTTATCACATTTAAATAATAATTTAATCACTTTTTTGCACAACCTATTGTAGAAGGATAATTACGAAAAAAATCCGGTAATTCGCATTTTATACCCTACTTCATATCTAGAAGAGAGTGATATAAAAATTTAAATGAAAAAATAATTTATATGAATTATAAGCCGATCAGATTTAAAATTCCCTAAAATATAAAAATAGTAATAAATTATAGATATATCCCCGTCACTGATCTGCATTTTGAATTTGGTTTTATTTTGTATTAGATCATTTTAAATTATAATTATAAGATATGATCATATGAGGTGGGCTGTATGAAAAGGTACAAGTTCTGCAAAATTCTCATTTTTGACCTAAGGTCATATTCATAAGTTAGAATATATAATCTACCTTGTCTCAAAAATTCAGACCTCTGGGTCAACTCCATCTATTTTTGTTTAATTAATTAAAATTGAAATTCCTATCTTAATACATTACAGCGCGGAACATTTGCGCTGTTTTACTCAAATTTGTAACTCTGTAGAACTTGGACCTTTTCTTACAATGTGTTACATGGGGCTGGACAAAAGGCGGAAGGTGGAGCCCTGGAAGTATTTTGAATCCCTGGACCCTGTCCCACCCGAGGGGGAGAGGGATTCCACTGAAATGGACTTTTACAATGAAATTATGGAGGATTTGGAGGTGGGAGAACGGGGAAAAAATGACCTGGGAGGTGTCATGCCCCAAGGACCACTTTATCTGACCTCGGAAATTATCCCTGACCCGGGACTTGAGGATTATTATCAACCGGGGATGTTGGGGGAGGTGCTAGGGGTGGGAAGGAGGAGGAAGAGGAGTCCAGCTAAGGATATTTACAGGTATTTACCTGAAATTCCCTATTATATATATAATATATATATGTAAACCCAATATGCCATAAGTTTTTAAAATAATCGAGTCGGATTCGGAGATTGGAAAAATTTCGGATCTGAAAATGTTTGTATTGAAATTGTATGGGTTTGAGCCTTAAAATTAGGACATCCATCCGAAAAATCCGACGGATTTGACCCTGCGGCATTCCGAAGGCTGGGATCGGATCCGAAATTGATTCGAATCCAATCCGAGGGGTTCGGCCGAATCGGATTAAATCGTAGCCTACTTAATCCCAATCCAAACCACGGATCAATTTCAAATTTTTAATCCGAGATGGGATCTGATTTGAAAAATTTATTTTTGGATCCCAGCCCTAGTCAAAATCGCTTTTTTTAGAAATCTATATTATTTCTTACACACCACACCTAAGAGAACTATCTAAAATAAAATAATACTTAATTTTGGAAACTAAAATTTTTAAACGGCATTATAACACGTACTTAAATAATATTATTTTTTTAATTTTCAGGATCCTTTCCCGCAAATGCTGTGGGCAAAGCAGTTGCACGGATGAAGATCTGGCTAAAATTGACCGGAGATATGAATTATGCTCTGTTATTGCATCTCAAATTCAATTTAAATGAAATTAAAATATATGTATGTATACATGATAAAAAACATCATTTATAAATACACATAAACGGTTATTTCATCTTTCATATTATTTAGGGCGATTTACCTAATTTTTAAAAAATCTACTTTTTCTGCATCCGACAACTGAGGATGAGAGACAAGTGAGAATTAAAAGTTCCCTTTTTGAATGAATGAATGGGTGATTCATATTCGGCGCTATTATCAGCCATTTATTTTATTTCAATATAACAAAAATATTTTAAACCAGAAATTTCTATTTTAATTTTTTTATATTTAATTAACGCTAACTTTTTGCCATATGATCATGTAAGAACATATACATTGTATCTAATTAGGAGTGCAATGTGAAAAACCCGTTTTTCGGGATGTGTCCAAATTTTATCCAAGATTTCAAGAGTGTTTCTTTCTCCCTCATAAGCAAAAAGGTAGGGAATTTGAGGGACTCCAGATGGGCCCAGAAATTATATTCTAATCTCAAAGCTTTAAAAGTATTAAATTTTATATGTTTCGAGCCCCGAGTTTGTTTAAAATATTTATTATACAGTTTGAACGCCATCTAGAGAGATCTTTTTCCAGCCATTTATAATTTTTAGAGCCATTTCTTCCCAGGCTTTAGACGGGAATTTTTTGCATTAAGTTATAATTTTTGGTACAATTCTAAAATGAGATTTCCGGTTCAAACCGCTTATTTTCATAGGACATCTGCCTCTTAATTTAGTGATTATTTAGTGCAATAAAACCTATCTACTATAACAAATGTTACAATCTGGATCCTTAAAAATTCAAATGCCGAATATTATTTTAAATGCAAAATATCGGGCTATTCAGAAAAGGCTCGGTCTCCAGCTAATTAGAGGAGATAATTAAGTCCTACCTACAAAATTAATTAGAGTATAAACCCCTAGCATGCTATGCCAAGTTTCATATTATTTCATTTAGAAATACATTTTTGACAGCGATTTCAAAATGTCAAGTCGCGACTTTCCCTGAAAAGTCCCTTAAGGGGCATTCCATTGTTAAGGTCCCCATTTTTAAAAGTGGGTTAAACATTTAAGTGACTAGCTTTTCGACTTGGGGGGCAAGCACAGTGATTAAAACAACATATTAAAATTGATTAGGGAATTTATAATCAACGAACTTGGGGGGCAAGCACAGTGATTAAAACAACATATTAAAATTGATTAGGGAATTTATAATCAGCGTGACCTCGATTGACCTAACCCCCAAAAAAGGCCTTCAAACGATCTCTTTCACCCAGGAATAATCAGTACAATTAAGAAATTGATTAAATAATTAATATTCAATAGAAAGAGGATATATTGGGCACTTCATCAGGGAATTTTCACAAATTTTTGTTTAAGAACACAGAAGTTACTAAAAAAAGTGTCAAATGTCGCCGCCAGGGGGCGGAAGGGGTAGGGATAAAAAAGGGTCAATAAAACCTCGAGGTCATTAGTGGAATGAGTAACTTTAATATCAGTAGCACCATTATGAGTAATTACAGATGTGGAATTTTTTTCAGATTTTTAAATTCAGCCGAAGCAAAATTATGAGACTTTGAAAAAAGAGTTCTTCAAAAAATGGCAAAATAAGAAATACTAAAGTTCGCCGCATTCTCCAGATATAAGAGGCTTATAAAAAGTGTCAATCATATGAAAGGTCATGAGGTCACAGCTTCCTGGTACACCCAACATTGCCTCCATTTGGTGTTCCAGGAGCTGGAAAAAGGGCGCCAAGTACAGATTTGTATCCTCATGTGTGTTAAATCATGACCTCATTAGGGTACTTGGACGAATCAATTAGAGGCAATGATTATGTGTATTAATGTTAGGGAGCAGTACACTAATTAATCATATAGGTAGCACTTAATTATCTCCTCTAATTAGCTGAAGACCGAGCCTTTTCTGAATACCCCAATACAATATATTGTAATTATTTTAATTCTGATTTAGAATTTACAGATATGTATACAGATATACTACTATTCTAATTAGCACTACAATGCGATATTTGTATTACTACTACGTATTGTACTACTCCTATATTACCATTATATATTAATACAAGCTTGTGTAGATATGTAATAGTATACCTACAATTTTTAAAAATGTAAATGTAATCTATTTCAAGCTGAATATATTATTATTATTCTCCAAAATCATAATATAGAGCGCGAATGTGTTTGATGTGACAAAGAGAAGAAAATTAAGGAAAGTTGTATATTTGATGCAATAAAAGGATGAGAAATGAAGTCCAAAATAGCGTTGGGATTTGACGTCATATTTCCGGAATTTTGCAAAATTCCCTGCCTTTTGTTTGAAAATCCTCACGATTTCTGTTGAAAGGGCTCGGATCTCTGAAGCTTGATAAAAGAAGAGAAATAGCACTGAACATGAGGAAAAAGCGCACGTTGGAAAAGCGCTATAAATTATGAATGGGATTCTTCCGTAAAGAAAAATACATCCCAAATTAAGCATAATGTTTAAGGTGACGGATAAAGCGATGACAAAGCTGATGAACGGTGTTCCAAATTTGAGATTGAATTCCGCATTGAAGAATCGAAGTATTCGCCAAATTTTGAATGCTGCGGAAAACTCTGCCTCAGCCTTGATATTTCGAGCTTTTTCTCTAAAAAGATTTATAGTAATTATCAAAATTACGAATATATAAAAGGTCACAATTGACAATTTAATAATTTTTGTAATTACCTGAGCCCTCTCAAAATATTCGCAGTTGAAATCAGATACATTTCCAAAAATAATAAAAATGCGAGAGCATTAATAAATTCAAAATAAGTTAGCAGGGTATGATAAGCTCCAAACATAATTGTAATTATTTGATTGTTGAAATAAAAATTAAATAAATAAGTGAAGAATATTGGGGAATCTGAACAAATAAAATAAATTATTGCTGCAATAAACATGATGACCAACTTGAGGCGAAAAATAAGAATTGCAAAATCCTAAGTAGGAAATCAATCCTTTCTTGAGATTTGGCTATATTAATGGAAATATTATAAATATTTTAATAGTATAATATGGATATAAATTAGATAGTTTTTATAAAATAATATACATTCTTACTTGAGAATTCCTTGTCGATTTTTAAGAGTTGATTAAAAATGTGAGGAACATTTTTATGGCATTTGATGGCACAACGAATGGGGAAAAATAAGGCATAATTAGAAATTGGCAAGATTAAAACATAGGGATTTGTCATTATTTTACTTGCGTTGAAAAATATCTGGAGGATCAAATATCCAAAATATATAATTGCGTTGATCGCATAAAACAGCCATATTTCTTGGGAATTTTTTGAAATCAACTCAAATCTTCCATCCGGGGTTATTGTGAACGGAACGTAATTATACCCCGAAAATAAATGCAAAAATCTTTTAAATAACTGCAAAAACTTTGTGCTAATCATATCTTAATTACGATATCTTGCACAAGTAAATGTCCCAGAGAATATGGACTTTTTGATGGAAAAGCCGATTGCCAAACGTTGAAATTTTATATAAGTTTTATTTGTTAAAATAATTAACGGAGCTAAGTATGAGTTAGACATTTTATGACTATCTAATATTTTCTTCCCAATATAATTGAATAATTATACGCAAACATAGCCAAATTGAGAACTCTCAATGCATAAACCTTGCTCAATTGTTTAAAAGTAATTATCGAGTCTAACTTCATGTAATATCGTAGTAGGTATTATCATCTTTATGACATATGTATATCTATTAATTTTACAATTAATTTAATTATTGCATGATTAACCACCAGACTAACTTGGGTTTGGGGTTTTAAGCTGCATCATATATACAATAATTGTTCTCCTTCTACCCAATTCAATATTTAGAATATTTGAGTTAATTAACTCCAAAATATTGTAAACAAATTCATATAAGTATCATAAATCATAATTAGATACTTAATTACTAGTACCTAATTTATTGTAGCTTATATGTTATATGGTTTTTCAACTTTGGATCCTAAGGTATAGGTACCCTACTGTAATTGCATGTAAACGCCTCCAGAAGACATTAGAAATAATGCATATATCTATTTAAAATGATAATCTAAAAAACAAAGAAATTCAAGGATTGGAAAGTTTAGATTTTTATCAAAAAATCAAATCATTAATCATTCAAGAAATAACTACATAAAATATCATCATGAAATACAATACATATTTCAATTAGGGTACTACCTACCTATTTAACCATCACATTTTAAAATATTTCTCAAACTCTAAAAATTAAACGATCCATATTTAGAATTAGTACTATATTTATTTAAATAATGCCATATATAATTATGCAACACAAAAAATATCAAATGAATTATAATTAGGTTTTGTCATATCATATCTTTGATCATTATGTAGGTAGCGAGGGTCTTTGAAGAGACAAAGAGTATAATATTGAAGAAAGTAATGAATTTGATGCAATAAAAGGAGGAGAAATAGAGCCCGAAAAATCGTTGGGATTTGGCGTCATATTTCCAGAATTCTCCAAAACATCCTGATTTTTGTTTAAAAATTCCCAAGATTTCAGATGAAATCGCTCGGATCTCCGAAGCTTGATATAAAATGATAAAAATCACAACGATTGAGGTAAATGTGCACGTTGGAAAAGCGCTATAAATTATAAATGGGATTTTTTCGTAAAGGAAAATGCAACCCAAGTTAAACATTATATTTAAAGTGACTGATAAAACGATACAAATGCCGATGAGTTCTGTTCCAAATTTGAGGTTGAATTCCGAATTGAAGAATCGAAGGATCCGCCAAATTTTGAATGCATCAGAAAAATCTGCCTCAGTCTTGATATTTCGGGCTTTTTCTCTAATAATAAGAATTTTATACTAATGTACAATACGATATACCTTTAAAATATGTAATTATATTGTAGTAGTATTTTTTTACCTTAGGCCTTTCAAACAATTCGCAGCAGAAATCAAATAAATTTCCAGGAGCAATGCAAGTGAAATGCTATTAACATATTCAAAATAATTTAGAAAAATATGGTATATTCCGAAGATAACTGTGATCATTTTATTTCCACAATTAAAATTAATCAAATAAGTATAAAATATTGGGGAATCTGAGCCAAAGAAATAAATAATGGCTGAAATAAATGTAGCCCAAATCGTGGCGAAAGATGTTAATTGCAAAATCCTCAACAGCAAATCAATCCGTTCTTTAGTTTTGGCTAGATATATTAATAATTTATTAATTTCATTATAATATAGTATTTTATTAAATACAAATCTTACTTGAGAATTCCTTATCAATTTTTAGGAGTTGATTAAAAATGTGAGGAACATTTTTATAGCATTTGAGACCACCCATTATGAAGAAAAATTGAGCGTAATTACAAATTGGTAAGATTAAAACATAAGGATTTGTCAGTATTTTATTTCCGTTGAAAAATATCTGGAGTATCAAATATCCTCCATATAATATTGCATTGATTGCATAAAATAGCCAAATTATTTGGGAATTTTTGGAAATCAATTCAAAATTGCCGTTCTGGTTTATTCTATATGGAACATAATTATACCCCGAAAATAAAGCTAAATATCTTTTGAATAACTTCAAAAACTTGGGGCTTATCATATTTTTAATAATATCCCAAATTAATAAGCTTAAACGGTATTTATGAACAATTGCAAATACCTAAAATTTAAAATTAAGCTACACTATCTGTATTCTGTACATCATATTTTTATATCTACGTTTATAATTTAGGGACTGATAATTGATAGGTATGTATTCTAATTATACCTATCGTATGCCTTGCAATTGAATCGTTCAATTATGTAGATAAATAATTGAACGTCTCCTACAATTAATTCCTAACCTAAAATAGTTTAAAATAATTTATTATTGTTGAAATTACTTATTTTCTACCATCTTTCGTATTCTTTTAATAATAGGTGATGCCTTATCGAATACTAATATAATTAAATTAAGCCATCATATTAGCCAAAATATGGGTTTTCAAATTAATGCAACATTTAGGATTAGAGTCTTTGTTAATACTTAGGTCTAATATTTGAGGTAATTATAAAAAGCAATTGACAGGTATTTAGCCTTTGGAAAAGTCAGTCGATATTGATCATGATTATAAGTTTATTGACGATCTTTTTCCCATACATAGAGAATTGGCTTTTTCATTTTGCAATGTTTACAGTAGTAAATACAGACAAATATTGTAAAATATTGAATTTAAAATCAAAACTCTAATTGGACATAAATCCCATGATTATTCATGAATGAACAACACATAAGATAAGATAATTATTGGAGATGGTACAGAATGGTCATATCGGTAAGACTCAAATGTAATATTGTAATCACTGATATGGTTTGAACTAAACATTAGGAAAAGCATTTAAAATACCAAAAGATGGCAGACAATTTGTAATTAATTAAGTAATACTTAACTGTCAAATACTAATCCTAAGAGATGTACAATTTAATCTTTAGAAGCTAAGATATTATTTTCCTTGATCATAATGTAGAGAGCGAAAGTGTTTGAAGTGACAAATAGAAGAAAGTTGAGGAAAGTGGTATATTTGATGCAATAAAAAAATGAAAAATGAAGTCCGAAATAGCGTTGGGATTCGGCGTCATATTTCCAGAATTTGGCAAAATCCCCCGCCTTTTGTTTGAAAATTCCCAAGATTTCTATTGAAATCGCTCGGATCTCCGAAGCTTGATAGAAAAAGAGAAAAAGCATAAAACATGCAGTGAAGGTGCTAATTGGAAAAATGCTATAAATTATGAACGATATTTTTCCGTAGAGGAAAATACATCCCACATTAAGCATTAGGCTTAATGTGAGTGATAAAATAATTACAAGGCTGATGAGGGGTGTTCCAAATTTGAGATTGAATTCCGCATTGAAGAATCGAAGAATTCTCCAAATTTTGAATGCTGTGGAAAACTCTGCCCCAGTCTTGATATTTCGAGCTTTTTCTCTACGGATAATAGGATTCAATTTAGGGTTTCATAAATTAATTAATGACTATTTAATTTATTTCTTACCTGAGCATCTTCAAACAATTCATGGTCGAACCCAAATATATTTCCAAGAGCAATAAAAATGAGATGGCATTAGCAATTTCAAAATAAATGAGCAGAATATGGTAAAATCCAAAAATAATAGCCAATATTTTACTCTCGAAATACAATTTAATCAAATAAGTGTAAAATATAGGGGAATCTGAGCAAAAGAAACAAATAATTGCTGAAATAAATGTAAACCAACTTGTTGCGTAAATTGTTAATTGCAAAATCCTCAACAATAAATCGATTCTCTCTTGAGTTTTGGCTAGAAATTAATTAAAATAAATACACAGTTATACTCTTATAAGTATTTTATAAATAATATTTAAGATAGAGTAAGTACGATAATCTTACTTGAGAATTCCTGGTCAATTTTTAAGAGTTGATTAAAAATATGAGGAACATTTTTATAGCATTTGATGGCGCTTCTTACGATAAAAAATCGGGCGTAATTAGAAATTGGTAAGATTAAGACATAGGGATTTGTCATTATTTTACTTGCGTTGAAAAATATCTGGATAATTAAATACCCAAAATATATAATTACATTGATCGCATAAAAGAGCCAAATTTTTTGAGAATTTTTTGAAACCAACTTAAATCTTCCATCCTGGGTTATTTTAAATGGAACATAATTATACCCCGAAAATATAAGCAAATATTTTTTGAATAATTCCAAAAACTTTTGGCTAATCATTTTTAATATCATGTATTATCTATCTATCTACACTTTTAAAATAAGATTTGGCCAGGATATTGGTTTGAAAATTCGATTGCAAAGCCCTGTAAATTTAAAATGCAGAGATTTATTGAATTTATTTTAATTAAATTTATTAAAATGGGAAAGATTTTCTATTGACTTCCAAAAGTGGAATGCTTCTTGCTTACTCGGTGCTCTTCCTACCACAAATCCATTCAACCAACTTGCTTATTTATAAACGTTGTTGTAGGACTGAAGTTGTAATAAGAGCGATGCTCTCCTTGTTTTGTAATGCTTATTTGCGAATTAAAATCAATTTATTTTATTTACGCCATAAATTTTACGACTATCCGAAGAATGCTTTATAATATATGGAATTGAACACAGGGATAACATTCTAACATTCCTACTAATGCAATTGTTTATTTACTAATAGACACATATCTTAATGAAATATTTTATTAGAATGTACATAGATATACGGATATGAAAGGTATTGAACAGCTTAGGAAGGAGAGTCATAGGCCGCCTACTCTTATATCATAAATAGTATTTCTATCGAACAATTAAAATATCATATATACATTATTTAAACCTTTAGGTTTTGAAATTATTGTGACATTTTAAATTGTCCTTTCGGAATAGAGTTATAATTATCGTATATTTGCCTAAGGCCTTAATGGAGAAATTAATGAATGATATTGAGATTGCGACATGATTGATACCTTGAGTCATAATTATTTTCTTATTTGGTTTTTAAAATACCACATTAAATATCTCTAATTTATCTAATCTATCTCTAATATTTTATGCTAAATTATCATATATGAGGATAAGTATGCTACAATAATTTGGGAAATTTTTTATATTCCCTATCATGCTAATACAATATTAAACCCCTTTTGTCTGTTCCTTAATCATAACATAAAGGGCGAAAGTATTTGAAGAGACAAAGAGAAGAAAGTTAAGAAAAGTGGTATATATGATGCAATAAAAGGATGAGAAATGAAGTCCAAAATAGCGTTGGGATTCGGCGTCATATTTCTGGAATTTTGCAAAATCCCCCGATTTTTGCTTGAAAATCCATAAGATTTCTGTTGAAATGGCTCGAATTTCTGAAGCTTGATAGAAAAAGAGAAAAAGCACACAGCAGCCACATGGGGAACAGATTGGAAAAACGCTGTAAATTATAAATGGTAATCTTTCATAAAGAAAAAGACTTCCCAGATTTAGCATCAAATTCATTGTGACGGATAAAATGATGACAATGTTGATGATTTCCATTCCAAATTTAAGGTTGAATTCCGCATTGAAGAATCGAAGAATCTTCCAAATTTTGAATGCAGCTGAAAACTCTGCTTCCGTCTGGATATTTCGAGCTTTTTCTCTAAAATGTATAAAAATAGATAATTATCAATTTATATATGAAATTTTACCATACCTTAACCCTTTCAAACAATTTGAAGTTGAAATCAAATACATTTCCACCAGTAATAAGTTTGAGATGCCATTAACAAGGTCAAAGCCAAAAAGGAGAGTATGATAAACTCCAAAACGAATTATGATTATTATATTTTCGAAATAAAAATTAGTCAAATAAGTATAGAATGTTGGGGAATCTGAGGAAAAGAAATAAATTATTGCTGAAATAAATGTAGCCCAAATCGAGGCGCATGATAATAATTGCAAAATCCGGAGCAGCAAATCAATCCGTTCTTTAGTTTCGGCTAGATATAAAATAAAATATTGATAGATGCCTACACTAAAATATAATAATATCATACTTGAGTATTCCTTATCAATTTTTAGGAGTTGATTAAAAATGTATGGAATATTTTTATGACATTTGATGGAAACTTTCATAAGTAGAAGGATTGCGTAATTTATGATAAGTGGAATGATTACATAAGGATTTGCCATTATTTCTCTTCCATTGAAAAATATCTGGAGGAATAAATATCCTCCGTATATGATTGCATTTAGTGCAAAGAATAACCATATCTTGAGTGATTTCTTGGAATTAAACTTAAAAATGCCATCTTGGGTTATTCTAAATGGAACAAAATTATATAAGGAAAATAAATCCAAATATCTTTTGAATAATTTCAAAAAATTTGGGCTAATCATATTTTTATTATCCTTTCCAAATACTAATAATGGACACAGAAAATGTTAATTAAATTCTTTACTCTTAAATATGTTTACATTCCTAGACTTTATACCTAATAAGTGGATCGTTCAATTTGCCTTTTAATTACTTTCAAAAATAATTGTCTGTATAATTGAATGTTAACACATCCTATCTTCGATATACAATAATACAATATATTTACTTACCTATTCCTATTTTCATTATAATTAATAATTATCCAAACTAGGTTTTATTATTTTGGCATTTAAAATTGTGCCTTCTACCTAATAAAATACATTATCTTATGCAATATTTGGGGTAGGTCTCCTGACAAAATTAATTATATTTGCCTCCCAGGCTCAAAATTGGGAGGCAATATCATAACTTCTTAAGGAATATTGGGCTCAAGAAATGTCAAACGATCGTTGAGTATTATAAGCCCAGGTAAATATCTCATGGATTCACTTATATTTACAGTAAATATTACAGTATCATGTGTATAGCAGTAGCAATGCTGGAATACAGAGGAATTCTCAGAGTTAAAAAATGAATGTGAAATATCTGAATTAATAATATAATCATTTTTCTCAATTTACTAAGCTGTAAAATTAAGCAATCTTTTCCATTAAAGAAATTGGCATCATAAATTAATCATTTATAATTAAACTAGTAAATACCCGTGGATTAGAATCCACGGGCTAGTATAAATCTTTATATTACTGTAAACTGTTTTTGAATTATTGATTTTAAATTTCTTTAATTTCTATATAA
>JAAZTK010001374.1:0-14344 GCA_036507255.1 Megalothorax incertus
CCGATTAATATCATCCAAACTGGGCAGCCGGCAATTAAGAAAGAAACTGGGGGACCTCCAAGTCCTCAACCACAGCCACAAAATGCCCAGAAAGAGCCTGTCACAAAGGAGCATGTCATCAAAACTGAAGAGTCAAAATGAGCATTATTCAATTCATTTGAAATTCTGAAATCTCTCTTCAAAATGAGCTTTATAACCTTAAAATGTCCTTGCAAAAAAAGTTGTATTTTAACACTGTGTGTGTGTCCCATGTTTCTTTGCTAATAATAAAATGAGAATTCACCGGGCTTAATTCCGATCTAATTGAATTATAAATATTTCATTTTTTTAACGGGTAGAATCCGAGAAACATGGTAGAAGTTCTTGAATGTCACCTAATGACAGATTAAAGGGGGAATTCAAAGTTTTGAGCCAAAAGTTTTCAGCATAAACATTGCATTGGCAGATCTCCAGAGGTGCATAGCACGCGTAAATAATACACTTGGTAGTTGGTATATAAATAGGCAGATGATACAAATCTTGGAAAGATCGAGCATGAATTTTAAAAGATTGTGATGTGAACAGGCCTATTTTTAGAATTGATCTTCAAAATTAAAGCTTGAAGGAGGATCTTGACTAATTCTGAATGACTCACATACTATGAAATTTGAGAGATTTCTGCCAAGTATTTTTAATTCAATTCTGCCATATCTATAAAATATATAGGTACCTAGATTTGTGTCAGCTATAGGAAAGATTCTAATTTTATTATAAAAATTAGGTAGGTAAAAAATTATAAAATTAACAGAAATTATTATATTTATCAGTATAAAACAAGTTAATAATAATTTTGATAAATAACGTCTATGTTGAGACGATTAAAATTCGAGACACTTCTATAAAATAAGATTTAATTAAAGAATAGACATTTTACTAGAAATACGGATACCTAATAGTAATATGTATCATATTAGAAAAATTTTAATATGCAGACCTTCAGGCTGAAATAAGAATCTGTATAATTTCTAAACAAATGTCAATCTGAATAGTTATAAGGCAATTGGATATTTACTAAACTAAAGATTTCTTTAATTATTAGCCTCTAAATATTGTAATAATTACACCTTTATATCACATTACAAATTAGGTATTTTAGGTATTTTAGGAGGTGTAGATGTTAGTAGGGAATTAGAGAAGGAATCCTCCCAGTGTCTTCGTTCACTTTTTACATCTCTCGCAAATCCATTTAAAATATTCTCCAATCCTCCAAATGAACTCGAATCCTCTTCAATCATTTCCTCCTCCTCTTCGTAATCCATACTACTTTCTTGATCCATATCTTCAAAGTCATCTACTCCAATTTGAAAAAAAATTAAAAATGCTTTAATTAAGGAAATGATTATTAAAAATCCGCAAATCTCACCTAATTGAGATTGACTCAAATTCAACTCCTTTTGCACTTCCATGCTATGTTCCTTGATCTCTTGAAGTAAGGAAGAAAGCTCAGAGTCCATTGAATCTTTCAGAGAAATCATCTTATCACTCGATATAGCCGTAGATGTGAACAATCCATTGAAATCAATCGGAGAATTTGGAGATTCGACTAATCGCATAACTTTAGAGCTTTTTGGAGTAGAGTAGGCAGAATTGGCGATTGTAAAATTTCGTTTTCTTGAATCTGGATTCATACAAATTCAAATTAATGCATTTCTTTTTGTGAAAAGTAAGGAATTACCATTAAAAGTCGAGGAAAATGAAGGACTTGGAGGAGATTGCCTTTTCACAAATAGATTTTGTAACCTTTCGCTCTGGGTGTAACTATTCTCTTTATCATGAGCTCTTTTTATCAAATCTAACTGTGTAGGAATTGAAATTGACGAATCCTCGAATTGGACATCCTCTACCGAAACCTTCTCCTCAAATGCTACCCTCCTTTCCTTTGCTAATAATTCATTTTCCTCTTCTTCTTTGCGAATCCTTTTCATTAGCTTTTGACATAGTATAGGAATTGGAAAGAGTTCATCCTTTGGACTAGTATTATTCGAATTGAGAACATCAGGTCCACACCAACTAAGGAGAACAGCTTCATTATTCGGAAGGAAGGAACTTGATGCAGGGAAATCTTCCAGTAGCTTTCTCCGCTTCTCCTCCCTCTCCAATCTCTTTTCTCTCCTGATACTAGCCATTAACTTCCATGTTTCAAGCCAATATCGCAAATGCATTCGTTTTCCAAGTACTTTAAGCTTTCGAACCATTTTTGCGCTAATAAAATTTGCAAAATTAAACTCAATTTGAAATGGCTTAAATTTAATAATCACTTACTGATCCTTAAGCTCTTCCTGATAAGCTTCATCGCTAATTTCTTTTATAATCTGGTCAGGTATGAGACTCGTAAGCTCCTCAATCCTAATCCTCGCCTCTTGGTCCACAATCTCAAGCACTACTCTCCTTTTCCGTAACTCCTCCTCAGCTATTCGCTCCAAATTCTCCATTATCACTTTCTCCTCAATCTAATTTACATAGGAATTTTGGACATATTAGTAAACGCCAACTACATTTAATTTTTTCATAAATTCATCTCTAAAACTCGAGAAAATAGTACCTCTTCATAATAAATATTAGCTAAATGGCTAGCTCGTGTATCCATTCTCTGCTTTTTATATTCAGCTTGACGCTTCAGAAGCTCCTTTCGAAGTCTAATTTCCTTTTCAAGTAATTCCTCTGTTTGTGCTTCCCGAGATAGCACTCGTAACTCTTCTTTAACATACTCTGTGCACAATTTCTCAATAGTATTTGATGCAAAGCTCTCAATCATAATTTGTTTTCTCCTTTCTAAGATTTGTTCTTCCATCATCTTCTACAAAACATAATAATAATTTAATTCCAATTTCAATAAATATTATTTAAATTCCAACCTTATTTGCTTCGGAAGTGATACCGAAATTAGAAGGCTGTATATGATCAAAACTGAATTCTCTCCCCCCAGTCTTGATATCGACCGTGTCTAGATTATGGAAATCTGGAACCTTTCCAGATTTATCTTCAGCATCCGCACAAGCTTTCAGTGCAATATTAAATTCAGATTGAAGTAAATAGCCTCGATTATCAAACGAAGATTGTGCTACATGTTCCACATATGGCTCCAAAGGTCCTCCATTTATTACTTCCGCCACCTTTTAATAAATAAATAAATACTCTTCAGTTAAGACTTGATCCAAATATAAATTAAAATCATTTACAGGCTGAGTTAGCTTGGATTCAATTAGAAAAGTCTCTCTTGCGATCATTGGAGGTTCAGAGGAGCTTCCAGATAAGCTTTGAGGGAAGAAGATTCGATCTTGTGACTCTTCTATTCGTATCCCGTAAAATTCACAAAAATATACAAATTGATGTGATACACAATCCGTTGGATATCCCAGCATTCGTTTTGCATTAGACATTGGCATATGCCCACCAGATTTAAGGGTAGCTTTCCTCATGGCTCGGATTGCTATTGTCCTTATTTGGAAAAAATAGCGGTGTAGAATACAGGAGATAAGAAATGATGAGGATTTAACAAGGCGGAAAAAACCCACAAAATTATTTTCAAATACAAATCTATGTGCTTGAAGTGCAAGTTGAACTTGTTGTGTATTTAATATGTGAACTCCATCCTTTTGCATAGATCTGAATATTAAAAAAAAGAGTTGAAGAATACAAGAATAGTAAAAATGCAAATATAAAAAAATACTTACGCTAAAATATCACCCTCATTTAAATTCATCAGAATTTGATAGGAACGAAATTCAGGCTCATTAGGACAAAGGATCCCCTTCCGTTTCAGATCGGTATACATATGATCAAGACTTTGTAGACATTTCATTAGATTCTCATCATTTAATTTCGGATCAAATGAATGCCGATCCAGCTCACAAAGGCGTGATGAACAATAGATGTGATAGCGAGTGCATTTCTCCAAAAGTTCAATTGTTTGTAGGTCTCGAAGCTGCTGCTGTGTTATATCCTTTCGAATAGATCGGGTACGATCCCATACAAAGTTATACCATTCTGGAAGCTCATCTGGATCCCCCTCTTCAACGATAGGGATAATCATATGGAGGAGATAGTTCATTGTCATTCGTAGAGTTGAGGCTGGGCGGAGTTCATGAGGGAGTGGTTCTTCCTGGTCTGCTGAGGATCGAGAATAGGCTTTTATTGTGATTGAATGGTCAATCGCTTCCTGTAGGATTCGAGGCGAAATTTAATTAGTTTAATTGATCTTAGGATTAGAGGAATTAATTATTAAACCTGATGTTTGGAAAACTCATAGCGAGAGACTTGACGCTGGTAATCTCGCATGTACCGCTCCTTTTCTGGACACATATCTTGGCATGTCCCCCGCAAATTCATTGCTAGCTCCACTCTCATCTTGCCTTTTGGGTATTCTGACAAAAAAGAATATTTTGTATTAAAAAGAGCCCAGAATTAGAGTTAATATTATAAATTAGGGGAATACTTTGACGTATAATCTTGTCACGAGCATCAAGAAGCCGATATCGTTCCTCAGGAGTATTTGCTTGCTTGAGAAGTAGTGCCTGTACATCCTTATCATCAACTTGTGGCTTTGTAAATCTTATTGGAGGTGGAAGAGCTGGTTGAGAGAGTGGAAGGGTCGATGGGGATGACGTAGAAAGAGGTTTAATACTTGAGGGAGTATTCATTTTGAAAAATGGGCTGGAACCAATTGTGGAAGGTGCTTTAAAAATTGATAAAGTGTCCGTGGATGGAGTTGTGGGGTTCGAGATTTTGAATAGGGAAGAAGTAGGAGAGGATTCGGGGATTTTAAATAGGCTTGGGGATGAAGAAGTACTTGGTATTTTAAAAAGTGGAGCTGATACGGGCTTTTCTGGGAGTTTCTCAGCGTCCGCGGGTGTAGGCTTGATTCGCTTGAGTGTGAGTTGCGATGAAGGCTCCTGAGGAGGTGATACCACGAGGGGAGGTGCAGAAGTAGCTGAAGGTGCTTTAAATATTTTTGAAAATGGATTGGAAGAGAGTTGTCTTTCGGTACTTGTGATTTTAAATGGAATCACTGACCGATCTAATCCTTTCCTACGCTCAAGAGTAGGGCTTAATGATTTCTTTTTGTAATTCTCTTTAACATTCTTTGTATAGGCAGTAAAGTCAAATTCAGACTCAGAGTCTGTTGTAGAACCGGAAGAAGCTTCATCTATAGGTTTCCCCCTATGTCCTGCAAATGCAGCCTCAACCTAGTGATTAAAACCAATTTTTTAAAAATATTTTTAATATTTTCCATAAATTAAGTGTCTGATTAACCTCGGATTGATTTGGACTTGTAGATTTTTTTTTCCCGGCTGGCACGCCTAAATAATTCAGTAGTTTTGCTTTACTTTGAGGTGTAATTGTCTTAGGGCGATCTGTGACCCTTGAACCGGAGAGCCTTCGTGCACCAGCGGAGGGGGCTGAGGTTCTTCGTGTCAATGTCCCTGGAGCGGGTCCAGCTGAGGAGGGAGGTGAAGTTTTTAGAGATTTCCCACTCCATTGGATTTTGACAGGGGGGTAGCCGGCTTTGAGGATCCCCTCGCTGTTTTTTGCCGTCATTGCATGTTGCTAAATATTTGAAGAGTTAGAGATGAAATTAGCAGTTAATTAAAGTATCTAGAATTATTGTAAATAGTACATACAGGTGTAAGGAAATGCACGATAGCATATTTGTTTTTCTTTGAAATCATTATTGATTCGGTGGGCCCAAAATTGTTGCTCCATTTTGTGATGACAGGCTTTGTGTTGAGCTCGTACAGGGAGGTCAATGAGGATGATTGACTTTCGTTGTTTCACGTCCACGTCCATACTAATAATTTTAATTAAGGGCTGTTACGGTGTGCCTGCATAAATACACAAATTAAATAATGTACACATTTTTATGTTTTTTTTAAAATAAAAACTTACCGTATATTCTTAAATTGTTAGTCACTGCATAATTGCCCACTCAATATAGCTGTAAAAGAGGCTACAAATTATTGGGATTAATCCGCATTAATAATTTATTAATAAAATTAAAAATAGCTTGTATTTATTATTTTTGACGAGGACAAGTTTGCCACCGAACTCGATTTCATAATTCGTACAAATATTGAGTTCGCTTGAATTAAACAGGAACGGTATGCAATGCAATATCAAATTTAATGTTCTCTTCCTGAAGGCAATCAATTTATTAAAAATAATAATAAAATTAATTAGCTGAATAAATTATAATTATTCAACTGCATTTTGTGAATTAATGTCATTCGTTTTTGGAAATGAAATCCCTTTTGGCGCCCAATTCGGAGGAGTATGACATTTTCAAGATTTTCCCATTTTTCATCCGCTCGACATTCCTGCGTTGACCTCAACTTTGTGACCCCAAAATGAGCTCCAATTCAATCCGTAAGCTTTGAAAATATGCATATTATTCATTGTGATTTATAATTAATTAATTTGGTTTTGATTTTTTTTACAGCTCGTAACAGCCCTTTAGAACTAGGAGTCAAACCAAAAATTGTTTCAGAATTCAACAAGATATTTGCTAAAGATGGGGAACACTTTGAAGCATCTGGATCCTCTGCCAACGAAACTGGAAGGTCAAAGGTCAAAAAGACTTATGTCCTAGTTCAAGATTACAATCGGATCAAACGGAGGAACCGGAAATTAGAGTACCTTCTCAAAAAGGCTACGGAAAATCGGGCTGAGGACGAAGAAGAGATTGCAAGCAACCCTGAGAGGATGGCCACTACCTTAAAGAGGCTGAGGAGGATTGACGACTTTTCCTCATGGTTCAGTACACAGGGAGTTTCAAATGGGCAATCTTATGGGAATCCTGTCCAACCTCAGCGAAATCAAAGAGAGTGCGATTGTCCTTGTTTTTGTGGCAAAAAACCTGACGAGGAAGCAAGTAGATATGAAAATTTGTTTAATTTTAATTTTGTAAAGCGACCTATTAATTAAGGGATTTGAGAACACTAATTTGTATGCATTTTATTCAGAGAATCACAGAATGCAATTGTAATTTTCAAATTGAAGATAGGCAATTTCTACTGCATTGTTAATACAATAAATGCCTATAATTTCTTTGTATTAATAGATTCCTTTGAAACCCTTGTTGATCTTTCATTTCTCAAGTCTTCTGGTCCATTATTTTGACTTCCATTTTCAGATTCTTGTTCAATTGAATTGGTCAGAATGGGAGCTGAGGGATTTTGAGGTAATGGGATGTCAGGATTGGAACTTTTATTGGCAATTGATTCGTAAGGTGGTGGCTTTTCATCAGAGTCCTCCTCCGGAGTATTAGAACGATTTCCTGTCCCTGGGGTATTTGTCAGGGGAGAGGAGTCGGCAACCCTTGAATTCCGATGGTACCTTAGCGTCATCCTTTTGATGTAATCGAATGGAAGGATTGGACCTAGGGAGTTGTAGGAAGGAGGTCTGTCTAATAGATGAAGGTTTCCATTGTCATCAGGCTGTTGAGAACCTGGAGCAGCCAATGGTTGCTGTTGCGGATTGTCCCTCCGGTTCATTTCAAAGATAAGATCTTGTAAATTCTGCATTGCCATCAGCCGTTGGATCCTCTTGCCATCACAGATGAATGCGAGTACCCAGAGCTCTTCCACAATTTTATAAACCATGTAAAGTATCAAAATTATTGTAAAGTAAGCAGTGTAGGAATCGTGGATCTTTTCGTCAATTAGCTCCTGTGTCATTTCGTTCTAGATTAGATTTAATTTTTTAAATAAAATTAATACCATGTTAGAATTGAATGAGATTTTAATTACCCCAGATTTATAATTCTGCTTCCTGTTCCAAAATGAGGCGTAGGATAATTTCCGGAAAGCAAAGGTGAGGTTGGCGTCGGTGGGACGAAGAACCTTTGAAAATGCAAAGAGGGCCAGGATGACCTTGATTCCAAAATTAAATATTCTTCGATAATTTCTTCAAAATCATAAAAAAGAGAATTTTTACTCCGAGTCCAGACATGGCCAAATGAACGAATAGATAAGTATTTGCTCCCTGAATAATTGCACTTTAAATTAAAGAATTCAAATTAATCCTGAAATTCTAACCAATCTTTTACACCCCAAAAGGAGAAAGATTCCTCCAAATATTGCTGTAATTGATGTCATATAGCCAAATATTATCGATGACTCTGCAATTTTTACAATAAGGTAGTTTCAAGGCCATGATTTGATATTCATATGTATACTACTAGCTTACAAATTAAATAATTAAAAGGTATAAAATAGAGAAAGGAAGAGGAGATTAGTTGCCTAATTATAATAGGTTTAAAAGAATCTTCGCAAATTGAATTTATTTACCAAATTTTAATAGAGCTTTAGCGAATTTTTCCTTTTCACTTCCAAAAGGAATAATGACCTCTTCCTCATCTTTGGGTTTGGCCTTATTCCTAATTATTTTTTGATATTTGGAAACCCTTCGAAACTTGATCCCTTCTGCATTGATCTTCATGGGCTGGTCAATTTTTTCCAGATCGGGGAACTTTGGTGGCTGGAATAATTCCAATTCTACATCAAAGGGGGACAGGTCAATCTCATGGGAAGGAGAAACTTGAAGGGAGCGACGACGACGCTTCATTTCCTCCGTGTCATCTATTTTGGAGCTTTCCGTAGGCATTGGGAATATCTCAAAAGCCACAGATTGATCTATCTGAATATTCATGGGCTGGGCTCTTAAAATATTTATCCAGACCATGATCGGAGTAATTTTGCAAATAAAATAAATGCATATCACAATGTCAAAGGTGGCAAAGGCTCGGATTGAGCCTCTCCTATTTTTGAAGCAACACATTTTAAATATTAAATTAGCACCTTTTGCTTCTTGAACTATTATGATTCAGATTTCAGATATTTTGAGATGAATTGAAGCTTATTTTATGGCAACGGTGAATTTATTAACCAAATTGATTCATCCTGAATTTTAATGAACATCCTCATCTGGCGTTGACATCTCGTGTCTTCTCTGGAAGACATAAGGTTCATCGGGTTTTCTGATCCTTGATGCTTCATACTTATTCTCGAGGATCCAGGATTCCAGATTGATTTTTGATGGTTCATTCTCGTCCTTGTTAATCATAATCTAGTAGTCTCAAATATTATACGATATTAAATGATTCATAATGCGATGAAAGTAAATTATTAAAAATATTAATAAAATTATAATTATAATGAAAAAATGAAGATTGCATGCGGATATCTCAAGAATGAGTCAGATAAAATTTGTGCATTCATCATTAGATATGCATTGCCAAAAATATCACAATCTCATAAATGCTCTAATTTTCAATTTTTTGTTACAAAATATTTTAATCAAATTATCAGAACCTCGAGGACCAATTTGATCATAAATCAACAAGAATTACTATGTTCGTATTCGTAATATCAAATTAATTTTAAAATTTTTATTGCATTGATTGGATTTTTTACAAAACTTTTATTGTCTAGTCTGGATTAACCCATTGAAGTAATTAGATAACCAGTCATATGACAAGGTCTAGGTCCACCAAAACCGCATGAGTCTTATCAATTATTATTATCAAATTCAGACTAAACCTCGTGAATTTTTATATTTATTTATCTTTGAGCGAAACAGGAAATATCGGCATTTTTTATTTGGTCGTACTACAATATAGGGGATAATCTCGTTGATAGAATATTTAAATTTTTGATAATTTTAAATTTCAGTGAAGATGTCAGATTCCGGAAATGGGTTAGGAACAATATTCTTATAAATTATATACAATATCATTGATATTGTTGTATTTATCGTATTTGAACATTATTGCAGAATCGTAAATCAAGGCTACAAATCCATCGATCTTGATAACAATAACCTGGAAAGCAAGCCCGATCCGGCAAGACGGGCTATCCTGGTTCAAAATGGGGTCAAAAGTTATGGATCAAAAACCATTTTGTCAGGAATTAATATGGAGGTCAAGGAGGGTCAAATGTACGTTAAAATTCCCTTGGACACATTTTTTATTTAATTAAATAATTAACTCTAGATATGCGCTACTCGGAAGCAGTGGATGTGGTAAAGAATTTTAAAACTTGAGCTTAAATTAAGTATACATAGATCCTTATTAAACGACCTTTGACCTTCCATATAGGTAAAACGACCCTACTATCCTGTATATTGGGACTTCGTAAATTCACAAAGGGGTCAGTTGAGATATTCGGCTATCAACCCGGGACGAAAGAGGTAAAATTTTACAAGAATTTTAATTTGTTTAAAAATATGAGGTCATTAGTCCGGCGTTCCTGGCTCGCGTGTCGGGTACATGCCCCAAAATATCTCTCTATTTGAAGAAATGACTATCCGAGAAGTCACCTTTTACTTTGGGCGAATGTAATTTTTTGACTTGAGAAAGAGCTAGAGATTGGAAATTTCAAAATTTGGATCTTATAGATACGGAATGGATATGGGCAAGGTTGAAGAACGAATGCGATTCATCCTCAAATTGTTGAAGTTGGATGATGAGAATAAGCTGATTCGAAATCTCAGGTTTGGATTTTTAAAAATATTGAAATTATATACTTATTTCAAAAGTTCAAATGCGAGATTTCATAAATAATTTTGTTTTTAAAGTGGTGGACAGCAGAGGAGGGCAAGCTTCAGTGTGTCATTGATCCACGACGCGAAAATATTGATTCTTGATGAGCCTACGGTAAATTCCGCCAGTGCAAATATAATTTTACTTGTATTTTTACTTAAAATATTACTGTTTTTATTTTCAGGTTGGAGTAGATCCTCTCCTTCGACAATGGTAATATAATAATTTTCAATTGAGATAAAAACTGATTTCATTAATTTTGAGCCTTTTTTATATTAGCATCTGGGACTATTTAAATAATTTGGTCGCAACTGAAAAGACTACGATTGTAAGTACAGAATCAAATATCAGATATCAGATTTTGCAATAACAAATTTTGATGACAAATCTTCATGATAGGTGATTACAACGCACTACATTGAAGAAGCGAACAATGCATCGATGGTTAGACAATTTTTCCAAGTTGTTTTTGAAAAATTATTATAATAATTTTTCAGATTGCATTTTTACGAAATGGTCGGGTTTTGGTTGAAGACACTCCTACAAAACTAAAGGAGCAATATAATTGCGGCCTGGAAGAAATTGTTCTTAAACTATGCCTTCGTGACGAGAGCCCTGAAGTCCAAGCACTGGTTGAACAGGAAAAAGAGATCAAAATGATTCAGCCTAGCATGGAAGCTCGAATTCCTTGGACTGGTGATCGATCTACAACGTTTTCACGGTTAAGGGCCCTTGTCGTTAGGTATGGATGATAAACTTCAAGGTTTATAATTAGCTCATTAATGATATATCAACATTAGGAATTTTCTTCAAATGTGGAGAAATATTGGATTTATCGCTCTTTTGCTATTCTTCCCTGCTGCTGGCGTCTTTCTCGTTGGATTGGGTGAGGATTTTGATTAAAACTTTATTGAAATAAACTTATATATTTGCTTAAATATATGTATGTAGCTATCGGAGGAGACCTCAAGGATTTAAACTTTGGACTTGTAAATCTGGAAACGGGACTCCTGAACTGTGAAGGGCTCGAGAAAGATCTTTGCTCAGATGCTTCATCAGAACATTTGAGTTGCTTTATTCCTGATTATTTCCCTGAAGATTTAGTTAAATGGGTATGCAATGGAATTTGGAAATATTACTCATTTTATATTAATTTACCTTGATAGAAACACTATCTAACGGAAAAAGAAGCTTCCCAAGCTGCTGACGATGGAGACATTTGGGGATTTATTACAGTCCCTAAAAACTTTTCAGACATATTTCCAGAGACATCGGTGAACAATTTGTGGGCAAGAATTGATCCATCAAGTAAGAATTTAAAATTATGATCTGTATATAGGTATAAAATATATAGCTTGATTTAATTCCAAACTTAAAACAGACCAGTTAATTGCTCAAGAGCTTCGTGCTGGCGTTTCAAGTTCTTTTGAAAAATTCACAATGGAATTCAAAAAATGTACTGGGGATATAGGGAATATAACTTCGCCAATTCACGTACGCTTAAGATTGCTACTTTGAGTTTAAAAATCCTCAGTTAATTGAACCAAATTGCAGTTTGAACAACTTTTCACGGATGAAGAGATTAGTTTTACAGTATTTATTGCACCAGGTTGGTTTTTTCCTTTAAGTTTTAAATTGTGCAATAAAATCTTTTTATATATTTAGGTGTACACATGCTCTTGATCTTGGTATGCACGCTACTAATTTTTTTTATTCGGAACTTGCCTAAATTCTCAATTAACCCTTTTATTATAACAGTTTATGGGACTTTCCCTTACGGGTCTAACCCTGATCCTGGAAAAGAAAGCAGGAATGTTTGAGAGGTAATAACGAATACTATTAATACAAAATGAATTATAAATGATTTTTAACGAATGCAATTCTTTCAGGTCAATCTGTTCCGGTGTTAGTCAAAACGAGTAAAATAAAATATTTATTTTTTATAGAAAAATTCTTTTAGAAAAATTCATCAAGTTATTTTATAATCTTTTTTTTCGAAGAATTGTGCTATCTCATTTCATTTCCCAGTATGGCATTATGCTTATTCAAGCAACATTCTCTTTCTTGGTCCTTGTTTTCGCCTTTGATCTTCCCACAAACGGTATTATACGACTTTATTATAGGGCCAATTATAGGAATTTATAAAAGGAATTTATTTATTATAGGGCCAATTATAGGAATTATAATTATTACAGTTTTTAACGGAACAATAGGTGACTTTGCAAAAATTGATCTATGACCTTTGCATTTTAAATGAAAATTCAAAAATTTGTATTTTTATAGGGACGCTGCTTGGATTGGCGATTTCTGGAATTTGCGAAGAGGAAGCTTCAGTGATGCAATTATCTCTTGCATTTATTATGCCGCTCTTTCTCCTCTCAGGTAAAAACCGTATACATTATTGATATTAATCTCCTATTTTAATGGCAGGTCTGATTTGGCCCTTGGCCGGTATACCTAAAGTCCTCCGTTACATTGCCTATGTATTCCCAATGGCCCTTCCAAGTGAAAGTTTCAGAGCAATTATGTCCAAAGGTATCTTAATCTCATTGCAAATTCCATTGATTTTTGCATTAATTACCTTTGCAATCATATTAGGATGGAACTTGGCGCATGAAACGGTTTATTTAGGCTTCATTTCCTCTGCTGGATGGATTGTATTTTTAGTTCTTGTTATTTATTTACTAAATAGATTTAATAGAATGAAATAATCTTAATAAAACATTATAGTATAAAGACCACGGTATTAATTAGCAAATTTTAATATTTTAAAAATGTAAATGCAAACAGGGATAGTAGAGTAATAGTATATTGAGAATTGAGGAATGCAAAGTCCAATAATAAACCATCTCTATATACTTTATTTTATAATCCTTGTAATAAACGGTCCAAAAGTAAACAAACCTGCCAAGATTTGAGCGGCAAAGATTTGAATTAAATATCAAAATAATGAATTCGGAAGCTCTCACCCATTTCTTGGGTCATTCCTATTCGGGGAGGTCAAACCAAAGCCCTGGAACAATATACGACGATGGTGTCAACCCACCCCATGTGCTCCAGCATTCACAAGTGGAGGAGATTGCACAGGAATTGGAAAATTGCCTTAAAAGTGTCAAACCGGGGATTATCGCTCTCCTCAGCTTTCAAAATCATTTATACCCTTCAATCCTCTTGGGGTAATTAACGGTTTTAATTTTACAAAATAAAATAATTAAGCTAATTATAATACAGGATCACAAGAGCTGGAAGTGCCTTCTATTCATATGACCCCCGAAAACCACCGGAAGAACTTTGGGAAGCCCGAAGGATTGTAAATTTCAATCTGGTGCTAATTGACGCTGAATTTGCGAAATCTCATGTACCTAACCCCGAAGATATTGTGGATTTTAAAGAGATTACATTAGGGAAAGTCCCCTTTATTCTTTGCAGCCTCATGAACAAGTCTGGTGACGAATTCAAACCATTCACCCTCGCTTATGTCATTCAAACATCGGGGACAGCCTCCACCGAAGATAAGTTTGTATTTGTACCTCATCGGTCTATTACTTGTAACATTTTGGATCTCAAAAAGAAGTATGAGCTCAACGGAGAAGATGTGGTCCTCGTTTGTGCACCAGTATCCTTTGATCCGCATATTGTCGAGATATTTACAGGGCTAGAGTCTGGAGCAACCCTTTTATTTCTTTCCCTGCCAATTAAGCTCAACCCTGACAAACTCTTCAATGCAATTTTAAAGCATAAAGTAACAATGATTCAATGTACAACTTC
>JAAZTK010001375.1:0-14341 GCA_036507255.1 Megalothorax incertus
ATGCGAAATATTCGCTAAAAAGATAATCTGGTCATTGTTTAATGTGTGCTTTTCCACTAACTAACCATCCGATCGAGTTTCTTTCTTTGGCTTGGCGGGCCAGAGTCTCATTTTTTGAGCAAAAAATTTAAAAATAGAGTCGCCCAACAGAATATATATTTGTAAAGGAGGACAGTAGTCGTCTAAGGCCAAACCGACGCGCTTCTCGGTGTACATACGAGTTTATTTGAGCCAAGAAACAAAAAAGCTCGGAGGTTAATGCGGGGGAAATGTTGTGGAAAAAGTAGGCTCGGAAATTTTAAATTCAATTTCCGTATAATCTTTCCAGAGTACTTTGAATTTGCAATTTTACATAAAGTGAACTCGAGAAAAAGAATCCTTTCAGCTCTAGTTAGTAAGAATCTTGAAGTATAATGAAATATAATCCAGATTCTCGAGTAAAGTACATAGTTTACTTGTTCATTTTTATTACATGATCAGTCCATGAATTTGTAAGCAAAGCAAATCCTCACTCAAACCAAAGCCAAGAAGAACCTCGGAAATCAGTCTCGGTAGCAGCCTCGGTTGCAATCTCAGCGTGTATCTTGTGTGTATGTTTTTGAGCCCAAAAAATTCTAGTCGCAAAATAATATCTCTGAAAAATCTCCAACTCCCTCTCTCACAAAGAATCTCTCAGTTCATTTCATCCCTCGCTCGCTGTCAATGCACAATCCCACCTGTGTTTGTGTGGATACGAGTGGTACGAGTGGTACCTGGCCTGTAATATCCGTAGTCTAGGGGTATATAGACGATCACTATATAAATCCTTCCCCTTCTGGAGTACTGCTGAATACTTCCCCCTACCTGAACACTCAGCCAATATCAAGTTCCATCCCCCTTTATCTCTCCTGAGCAGCACACCTTTGTATTAGCTACAACCAGAAAGAGTTAACGAACAAAACCCCTGAAAAAAATATTGAGCCTCGAGTACTCATATAGAATACCTGTGTGTTTCGTTGTGAAGGTAGAAGACTCCTTCCCCTTTGCACACAGATATGTAACTAATGCAGCTGAAGGATGAAAATGAAATGAACTCGGGTTAATCCTATACTCTCGCGTATAGTAAAGGTGTACTGCACATTCCCTTCCTAGTCCTATGCGTAAAGAGTAGTGATTATTAAGAGTGAATCACTCTCCCTCTCTCAACTCTCAGCAGCTCTTACTTAATTCCATTCACATCCCTAACACCAAATACCCATCCATCCAGATCCTGAGTTGGATTTTTCACGAAGAAACACTCCTCCGAGGAGCTCTCAAAAAAGTTTGCGCGGAGCCATCATCAAGGGAATGAAGGCAATCAGAAGCTAATCATACCTTTGGGAGGTTTGTTAGGGCATCAGAACAAAACCAGACAAAGAAAAGTTCAAATCATCAACCATCAAAATATTATTCAGTTTGCACAGTTCACAATTCATTAGGCGCCTTCTCAATTCAATTCTACAGAATTAATTTGTGCAAATTTTTGAAATCCGAGTCTCCGAGACGGATTCTTTACAACTCCAGAAAAATAAATATCTCAAGTTTAATTTTTACGATCCTTAAGCGGATATATTTAAGCATTAAAATTAAAGCTGGATCGGTTCACACTTCTTTGAAGAGGGGAGGTTAAAGACTTTGAAGACGTTTTAAAGCTCCTTTTTGCTAACTGCGCTAACATTGTGGATTATGTGCAATTAGTCAGCGACCAAACTGAAACTTAAGGAAGAAGAATACATAAAGCAAAGCCAAAAGTCAGTTATTTATACAAAGGAGTTAAAGCTGAGTACTATTCGAACCGACAAAGTACTCGGCGAGTGAGTTAAGTTTAAACAATTTTTAACATAAATTCGGCTCTACGCAAATAATCATTAAATTTTAAATATTATTCACCTGTTCGCAAAACTGTTTTTTCTCGTTACAAGTTCATTGAAATCCTCAATTTGCAGAAAATAATTTACAAATTAAAGGAAATGAACTCGGCAAAGGAGTTATTACAAATTTTATTTCTACTCATATTCAACCATGATCCGCATTTGTGAAGAAGTCATATTTTAACAATAGTTAAATGTGTTCAACGATTCTCTCTACAATAATATAAAATATCATTTGAGATTTTGAAAATTTTTAAAAAGAATTTGCAACAATGTCTGCCAATAATAAAAGTACTCGCAACAAATCCTACTCGTATATTGAGTCTGATCACTTGGAACCCCATCCACATCCCCCATCCCCTCATGTCCAGCAACAGCAACAACAATTACAAAAGAATCCAAAATTAGCACCATTTCCTGAGGATGCATTCTCAAAAGGGATCCGATTCAATGTCAAGGTAAGGCATCATCATCAATATTATTAAAAGTCATGGCACGCCATGCGGAATTGAAAAAAGTTTAAAAACATAACCTCAACCTCCAATAAATTATCTGATCAGGAGATTTGAGCATATTCGCATTTATAAACAATAATAAAAGACATAGGTAGGTAAGAGTGGGAGGAGATAGACATATTCAAGGTAGGTTCATACAGATAAATATTTGATGACGAATCCTTATGCATTAAATATTATGTTGAGATGCCTTCAGGGTTGAATTTTTTACTCCTTATAAACTTCAATGTATCCAAATTATAATTTCCCTCAAAAGGATACATAATCAAATCTCATAAGCTATAGTTAATCTCTTTTTATTACGAACCAAAAAGAATGGGCCGTGCAAAAAAGCCAATCTATTTTTATCCCGTAATTATCCGGCATGCTTTAATTGAATGTGATATGGAAAAGGAGCTGGATCACCATTTCATCCAATTATCTCTGCCATTAATTACTCATTGTAATTGAAATCAGTTCATTGTATTCCTTATTACTTAACCTATCCAATAAATAATTTGAGGGTATATTCCTAAATCTGTAATACAGATTTATCTGTACAAAGATATATGAATTTGAAAAATAATCTTCAAAATTGGAAGCCAGTTTTCTTTAAAAAGATTTATAAAATGGAATTAATATTAGATCATAGATCGAAGAGAAGAAAGAGTGTCTGTCGACTATCAATACTTTGCAAAATTTGAATTTGATAAACTAATCCTAGTAAATATTGTACAATATAATATTAATTATATTACCCGCAAGTGATATGCGAGTAGGATAAGCACGCTATACGACAGTTTCTCACATAATTACAATACAGTTTAGCGGACGGCAAATTGTTTTCCATTGTTCTTCAGAGGACAATTACATACTTTAGCCTGTACATTAATGAGTAAATGAGCAAATAGAGTTAAAATGCAAATAGCTCTTCATTATAAACTTTGAAAGACGAAGCGAGGAAGTCGAAGAGCCCTTAACTCTTTTACAAAGTAAACACATCAAAGGAAAAGTTTTAAACTTTAATCTTAAATGGATAATCTTCATCTAATATGAATTTCCAGACATCATAACCTGAAAGATTGATAAATTACCTATTAGATTTTTGATCATTTTTGTATTTTGCAGCTAATCGGCCAGCTTGAAATTCAACGCCCTCAATCCAGGACTGAAATTGTCGCTGCAATGCGAAAAGTACGAACGGAATTTAAAGAAAAACGGATTAAAAAGAGAAGCGTCGTACTCGAAGTCTCTCTTGATGGTCTAAAAACGATGGTGAGCCTACGGAGAAGCTCTCGTAACTCCTCCTCCGGAAACCCAGTGGAGATAACGCTATTTCACAATCCAATCTACAGGTAAATGCCCGTACTTATGAAGTTATACCTATGTTTGTAATGAGAGAAATATTATCGAAAGAATCTATCTCACATTTCCCATATTGTGCTATTTCAGAATCTTCTATGTAAGCCATGACTCGAGGGATACAAAGGTGAGCGGAGTGATATCAAAATAAACGCAAATGTTTATATCATTAAATACAAAATCAAGTTTAAGAGCATAGGTTTATCATTTTGGATTGAAATCTAACCCTTAACCTTTAACTTTCTTTCCCACAGATCTTTTCATACATTTCTCGGGCCTCCACATCTTCACATTTTCAGTGCATCGTTTTCAAAGCGGCAAATCGCGTAAGTACTTTTTAACTCGAGTGCTAAAAATACCGGTTCGGGGACCTATTTTTGGCCGCACCGATTCGCCAACTCTTTTCGCAAAGGTCTTGAGACATTTGTAGACTCAGAATACTACATCCGCGTGATTATCTCCGATCTCTTCTCGCTTGTCCTTGTCCCCTATATATATTTTTTTTTACTCTTTTGCAAACATTAGCGGATTTTGCGGGTTTTTTTCGGAGAGCACAGGGTCCTGGTTCGCAAAACCTAGCGGCCAGACTCTCGCTCAATTCTCAATTCGTGAACAAAAGACCCATCTGCCCCAACCTTATCTTTCTCATCATCATCATCATTCGACTGATCAGATAACCAAGATATTTCAACTCCCATCTCCCCCTATTACTCAACGGTCCCATGTCCTCGTCGTTGTTCTATACAAATATCCAGAGTACAGCTCATATAATTATAATACTAAATACCCGCAAGATAAAAATAAAAAGATCAGCTCGGGAATACGATATTTACGACGCTCGATCCCTTTGTTCTTCCCTCCCATCCAAAGCACTTGGACAATCCCAGAAATAATTCCCACAAATATCTTGATTGCAATTTCAAATCATTGTAATTTACACTACCGACTACCACTTCGTATAGGCCGCAAAAAACTCATTTAAGTAAATTTATAGCTCAGGTTTTTTCCTAAAAAGAGATCTCTCGAGAGAATTCCTTACCAAAGTGCAAAAGATAGAGACATGATGAAACCTCCAAAGTTAAAAAAGTTTATACATTTCAAATTGGACGAAGATATTCAGGGGGAGGAAGAGGAGGAGGAGGATTTGAAAAAGAGTAGGCGAATCTCGTAAAATTGACGGAGGGGATTTGTGCTTTTTAGCTACAAATCCAAATCCCTCTTCTAAACCGTCATCTTTTGATGACACCGAGCTTGAGGTCACTTGAAATGTCGAATTCGATTTAAAATCTGAATTTTAATCTTTAAATTTTTATTTATCCTTTCAGACTCAAGCGATGAAAATTGTCAGATCCGTTGGGCAAGCCTTTGAAGTCTCTCATAAGAACGTGGCACCCTCCTCCGAATTCCAGAGTGACGAGGGGACTGATGAGAAGAAGCCCCTTATTGAGAAAGTCGAACCACCTTCATCGGAAGCCCTTCCTCCAAAGCTAAAGAAGGATATCCTCAAGTTGAATCTTTCCTCTAATCTCAAGAAAAGTGGGAAAGAGCAGCTTGAGTCCATTTCACTCCCTTCGCCAACTACCAAAAAATGTCCAGATCGAGGTTTTGAGTCCCTCTTAGGGAGTTCCAATGGTTCAAAGGTAGCAGAGGAGAAACGAGTGATTGAGGATCAAGGGAAGAGGAAATTGAAAAAATCATATTCGTTGGAAGAAAAAGACCATGGACATGATGACGAGGAGGAGGAGGAGGAAGAAGGCGAAGAGGAAGAAGATGACGAGGAGGATGAAGAGGAATCAAATACGGATGGTCAGTCAAAGGGTCCTTTCCACTCGACATATGAGATCCATTGCAATAAATTATTGCAAGAACAGTTGGAACAACAAACCCAGAGGTAATTTATAGCTTTGAAATTGGGCAAATTTAATAATAAACAATTTGTAATAGTGCCCAACATGCACTTGCACAAGTGGCCTTACTCCGAGATCAGCTAGCAGCAGAATCTGCAGCTCGAATTGAAGCTCAGGTAAGGGAACTCAATGGAAATATAGGATTAATTAATTGCATTTTCTCATTTTGAATTCAGACTCGAACTCAGCAACTCCTTATTCATAATAAAGAGCTAATAGAACATCTCCAGTCACTCGTAAAGCATATCCAGCAACTCGAGCTCTCCCTGAAGAAGAAACGAGGTGACAAAATGGCACCCGCCGCCGAAAAAGAGTCCGAGTCTGAGGAGGAAGAAGAGGAGGAGCAAGAGGAAGACCTCTCCTCAACGGCAAACCCGCTTCCAAAGGTAAATTTGACATCCTTTTGATTTATTTTGCATTTTGCTCGTACAAATTTGTGAACTTGCGTTAAGGGTGACTACTAAAACATTGGGGAGAGTTGAGTGATTGAGGGAATTGGCTATATTAATAATCTCATAAAAATAAATATGCAATTTTATTGCAAACGATGTGCAAAAACTCATAAATCTCTTGAGAGAGCCGGATTAAAGCGAGATTTTGTGTGTGTGCCTTTAACTTTTTCGTGGATTTCTTCAGCTCTAACATTTGATGTTTATTTACACCCTAATTGACAGATATATGTCCCTGAAGAGGAGCGAGCGCGTAGTAAATGTGTTCAAATTAAACTGCTCGCGATTAGAGTGCAATATAAAATCCAAAAATATACTCATTTTTATTATATTAGAGTTTTATACTAATTCCGCACGTAACCCGATTTTTCCGAGTGACCTAACCCACAGATCTAAATTGGAAATTAAATATTCTTCATTTGGACTTAAGGGATCTCCTTCTCCAAAGGTGTCACAGGGCCCTAGAAGGGGAAGAACACCTTCTCCATCATGCCAAGGGAAAAATCTAAGCTCGATGCAATTTCTGGACATTTATGAAGCCCTTCGGATGAAGAATGCAGCGTTCCTTGATCGCTACTTTTATGAAAACCAACTTTTTAATTATATGATGAAACCTCCAGATGAGAATTTTGTATATTTCTCAGATCAAAACCCTATGAGTTCCCCAATCAAGAGGAGACCAAATCATCCAATATATTCCCCATCAAGCCCTGAATCCCCATCCTCTATACTTAAGAACCCTTCCGGAGGTGAGCGTTCCTCTGGGGAAAAGAGTAGATCCTCACAGAAAAATGCTCCTTCCTCCTCGAGTTCCTCTGCTCCTACAAGTGCAAACCCACTCACTCCAACTCCTTCCTCATCCTCGAGTTCCAAGAAACCCCTATTCCAATTCCCACATATTATCTCACGAAGTGTGAGTGAAGAAGGTGAAGAATGTCAACGAGGAAATTAAATCTGAGCTAAAGAAATCCGCAAAATGGGCTAGGCACACAACCAAATGAGTTGAAGGATATAATACCTACTGATATTACGATATTGTAAAGAAAAGAGGATTAAAATTTACCCAAATTACAGATATTATAATACGTTTTGAATAAAGAGAAATTAGGAACTTAGATCTACATATACAGATACTTTACGTTTCGTACCTACATATTAGCATTCAATTTCATAATGCTAATTATGTGGATATTTGCAAAAAATTGTACCCTTGTCGAATCCAAAATGTAGTTTTAAAATGTACCTAAAAGTTTGCAGTCTTTCTATACTTTTTCTATTTATAAAAATGTAGGTTTATTAAAATGTAAATTTTGTTCCTATTAAATTCAAAAATGCTTGATCCTGAATGAAATAAACTCTTGAAGAAGAACTTGCAATTTTGGGGTATCTGCAAAAAATGGGCATTTGCATCTATGTAGATATAAAATTACCTTATGCCAACTTACAATTTCTCCTACGATATAATGCCTACTGTAAGCATACGAGTACTTCTGTAGGTAAATTCAGGTTACAAATATAAAACAACGCGACGTACAGTTTTTACTTTTGAGGTTTTGAAATTTAAATAAAATCAGTACGTGCAAATTGAATATCTAAATTTTGAATTTAATGCTAATTGAAATATTTTTAAGGTCTCCAACTCAGGACGCAAGAAAGTTGAGAACTGGCTCAGAACAACAACTGGAAATAATCTGAATTGTAACGGGAATGAAAACTCCTTTGAAAGTGGTTTCATATCTTTGGGGAGACATAAGAGGTCAAGATCAAGGAGGTCGCTGAATAATCTCGTAAATTCGATCTGGAAATTAATGAAGAGACGGTCGAGGAAAAGAAGTCGATGGTCAAGCCTCAGTCTATAAATTAATTAGGGGAATTCCGGAAAATGTTTGAGCATTTAAATTCAAGTTTAAATATTTTAAAGCATTCCAGGATTCCATATCAAGCGCATTTCCAATATTTAAATTCCCGTAATCTTAAATAATTATGAAAAATACATTTAGGCATTTCTTGTACTGAAATTATTAACATTCCATGACCTTTCTGCTTCAATCTAAAAACTCTAATTTATTATAATCCAATATTTACAAATTTAATGCTTTATTCTTTTCCGGAAACATAAGCCTGCCTTTTACGAGTACCTAGTACTGTTCATAACTTCCGTAAATATGATTTATTCCGTCTATTACACAAGATGCATACCTATCCTTAATTTGTATATCTCCTATGCTAGTTTTAAGTGAGATATTTATCATTCCTTTGCATTAGACCTTTTGCGATTACCTATTCCCGAGTATTGAAAGCATTTATGTAACTAATTTATAATTATATACTTATATTTTATCAGGTTAAGTATTTGTACAGTACCAGTTTACAATAAAAATAATAGTATTAAATATATTTGTTCATATTCGAGGCTTTGCATTTTATATATTTTAATCTACTTTATTTGAGCGGTAACTGTTGTAATTACATATAGTGAGAATATTTATCTAACATTGTAAATTAAATTAACTTATGTATTAATTAAGCATTTTTATATTATAGAAATTGTATATTTTGTCAATACTCCTTTTGCAATTAAGAAATCGAATCAAAGCCGAATTCTAAAAACACTGACATTCCAATTGAAGCTTTTGAAGTATCTCTGTGTACTATTTTAATATACGAGTACTAGTAATAGAAATGTACAATAAATAGGGAGTCTGAATGGTATATTTATAATGCATTTGCTATAAAGATTTATCTAGTTAAAATAAATGGGTATTTTGGATATTATCAGTAGTGTAGATTTTGATATTACATGTTTAGAGAAAAAATATTCATTAACTCTACTACTCGTTAGTAATATTATACAAACCGTTGAAGATTACTAGTAATACTGCGAGGAATTTACTAATAATTGTTACAATATATACGATAAAGGAGAGGAAATACTAGTTTTGTAAAATACAGATTAAATAATAGCAAATCTAAAAGGTATTTCCTTACGTTATGTTATTTGTAAACTATAATATTGATTGGAGAGGAAATTTTTCAAATAAATATAAAAATGTAGAAATTAATTAATTAAACTCATTATAAGTTCATTAAAAAAGCGTTCATAACGAAAGATTAAAATGTCTTAATTAAACAAACATACAATGTCAATTAACAGTTATTGAAAGTTTTATGAAAAAATATGTTTTGCTTGATTTAAAAATTTATTTACAGAAAAAAGGCTTCAGTTCCAGTTCCATAAGAATCTCAAGTAGAACCGGGTCAAATCCAGGAATCTGTGAATAATCCACAGATTTCTCTCGTCCGAATTTCCGATCCTGTTTAAATTGGAAAATGCATTTTTAATTGTGAGATTTTAGGGATATTTTGGCACCTACCTGAATCTCGACGCTGATCTGAATCCTTCGATCTGCAGAATCCTCAGAAGTGCTAGAGGTCAAGTACTTTTGAACCTTAAAAAATTAATTTTAAAACTCATTAGATAACAATATTACTCTGTAATTAATGGATAAAAATTATTAAAATCAAATTTACATCAGTAATGCATTTGGCCACAAGGTCCCATCTCAAAAGATTAAGTCCAACGGAGCAATGTGGAACCTTATCTTTGAAGATCAATGGAAGATCATTCTAAAAATATAATTAGTCATTTAATCATTTCTACGTACAATGTAATTCATTTAGCAAATACCTTATCTTTTGGAAGGATTTTGATTCTGAAATAAAAGTCTTTGTCTTCCTTCTCGGCCATACTTATCCAAACAAGAGCATCCTTCCCCAACTCGAGGAAGATCAGTAAGAAATGATTCCCAGCATATTTGAAAGTTGCACCCACGAAGCAATCAGGTGCTTCAAAATTAGAGGTTGCATTGATAAAAAAATATAAGATTTTTAATTGTCATTTGATTTTGAATTACCTTTGATGCTGCCATTTTTAAATAGCTTGGGTTCTCCGTTGAATCTCCATTGAATTGAATGGAAATCTGATCCGGCGACGAGTGCTGGAACTGTAAAAATTATGTTTATAATTAACTAATTAAAAATAATTGTAATTTTTACCATTATGTGCCACGGTTAAATGAGGTGCAATCCAATTCTCAGAGTAGTCTTCCAAGTCACAATCAGTGTTGGGACATGGATAAAGAAGCCTAAGAATGACAAGCAACAATCCTTATTCTTAGTTTAAAAAATCCAGCAAAATTTGATTGATAAAAATTATTAATTAACATTGATTTACCTTAAACGACATTCCCTGGCGTGTTTCTCCATTTCCGGTCCGTTAAACTTCTTACGGCAGCCTTTGTTTAAACAGCGAAACTCTCCCATTTCGTAAAACAACCGGGCAATTGGACATTCGGTCTTTAGAAATGGTAATTAATTAAATTAAATTAAATGGATCTTTTAAATTGTTGTTTAAACCTTCAAAATCGGGTAACCGCAAGGGTCAGGAAGGTCAACTTTAAGCGCATCGTCATTGGGGCCATTCAAAGGCAAATTGAGCAATTCAGGGCACTTTTTTGGAACCTGAAAGAATTAATTAATTCAAACTAATTAATGTTATAATTAAAGAGTGAAGAGGTTAAAGGAATTTATTAATACATAAGTCAAAGATGGAAATTGATCGTACCCAGATGAAACATTTGTAACAAATCTTGTGACCTTTGAGGCAGGAGTAAGCCGGTGGTCGAGGGTATTGATTGCAAAAGCTGCACCTGACCTGTCGGGCCATGTTCATTTTAGTGGCAGAGTCCATGAAAAAGTGAAGAATTTTGAAAAATAATATTTCAGATCGCAGCTGGACCTTTACACGCTTCAAAAGTTTAGCTTCAAGGATGAAATTATGCAAATGCTTGAAGTCTCAAAATTTAGTCTTCAAAACAATATAGCGTAGGCGATCGTCGTTGGCGATCGTAAGGTATTAAATACCTGTACAATAGCTTTTATGCAGTTATGAATTTAATTTCTAATTAATTAAAAAATTTAAATATTTTTTCAAATTGCAAAATAGCCTTGATGTTGAATTTTATTCAAATTCAACATCAACATTAAAACATTTATTTCATGTAAGATTTCCCAGAATTCCCAGATTGATTTAATCAAAACTCAATTCGAATGAATTTGAACAAAAAATTCAAATATGCAATTAATGTTTAACAGAGCTGAGTACCGTATTTAATTTTAAAAATGCATTTCAGCCATAAGATTTGGTAGATTGCAAAATGTAAATTTTAAAGATTTTCCCAATGCAACTTGCAAGCCTAAAGTTGTCTCAATTTTTGCTTCAGATTTGCGAGTTCCAGATTGAAGTTGAGCATTTAAAAATTACAATTAAATTGCATATCATGAACCAGATTTTTAAGACATGAATCCAATTAAGGAGTTCAGCTTATATAAAAAATAACTTTAGATTGCTTAATTGTCTTTTGAATTCTTGGAGTCACGAGAGAACAGAACTGGACAATCTTCAAATCCTATGTAGACTACTTTTATGACAAATGAACATAATAGAACAATGCTTTTTTCAAGGTTGACCAATTAACTCAGAATTAGAGGAATCTCCAGATCTATAAATATGCAACAAAGGATTTGAAAAGAGGTCAGATAAGATTTCCTCGTTCATCAAATATCATTTGTAAAATATGAGAGCCTTAATAATTCTTTTATTGGGAGTTTTTAATCTAGTGAGCTCAAAATCTGAAAAGGTTGTGGAATATATTGATTTGACCCACGCTTTTAACGGTGATATACCCTTATGGCCTGGACGTAAATCAACGTTTAATGTAGAGTTTGAGGGATACACACCCAATGGAATCTGGTAATACTTTAAAAAATGTTGGATAAATTAACAAAATAACATGTATGATGTCATTCCAGGATTGCTTCAAAAGGTTTCTGCATCTCGGAACACACATCAACACATATAGATGCACCCTATCATTTTTACAAAGAGGTATCATATTAAATCTACATCTAATTGATTTATTTGACAATTTGAATAATCCCCAGGGCTGGAAACTCAGCGACATCCCTCTAAATACACTGATTGATGTACCAGGGGTCGTTATTGATATCTACGACAAAGTTCACAAAATTGAGAACGGTACCTTGAAGGTCATCGATAATTATGTCTTGAGAAAGGAGGATATTTTCGAGTGGGAGCAAAAATATGGACAAATTCCTCAAGGCGCTGTCATTCTTCTTCGGACAGGATGGGATTCCAGGTTTGCAAAAAAAATATATTTCTTTAAGACAAGTATAATTACGAGATTTAATATTAGGTGGCCAAATAAGAAGGAATATCTGGGACTAATTGATGATGACGAGGAAGAGAAACCAGGAAAAGCTCCTACAATCAAATTGAATCCTAATGTAAATTATCCAGGCTATTCCGCTGAGGTGGCATCATTCCTTGTAAATGAGCGTCAGATTAATGGTGCAGGAATTGATTGCATCTCTATTGACCCCGGATCTGAAAAATTATTTCCCGCACATCAGATCTTCCTCACCCGACAAAAATATCTCTTGGAGAATGTGGCCAATCTACATTTGATGCCTCCAAATGGCTTCCGGCTTTTCATAGTACCTTTTAAGGTGGATCAAGGTATGAAATTGTGAATTAGCGTATACAAGCATAATCTTAATTTTAACATTGTGATTTTTCTTAATTAAAGGTACTGGCGCTCCAGCTAGGGTTGTTGCAAAAATATGCAAAGAGCAATAAATATAAAAAACATTCAATGAATTAAATAAATGAGAGTTATTTTCAATATAACCAAATAATGTATTTACTTTCCGGAATAAATTAATTAACATAGATTTTAGTTATTTGCTTGAGGCAGTGCTTGAATCGGAGGAATTGGAGGTGGGTCCACATGATTTTGGGCATACTAAAATGAATTCAGATTTACATTTAATTCTTAAATTCGAATTGATCCTATTACAAAAAATATTACCTTTGGCTTACATACGCAACCAGATTCAACGAGCACATAGTCTTGCCCCTAAATTATTTTATTTCAATTTGAAATCCAAAATTTTAAGATTTATTTACCGTTAATGTTACAGGACCTATGGGGGACCAGAGATAAACAGAAACAAAGTAAATATATTTCGATTGAAACAAATATATTTAAACGGTATACCTAAGGGTATTGTCAGAAATAAGTAAGGTAGATATGTCTGGATACATTCGCCTTTGAGGACATCACAATCTGAAGACCTGAAAAAATAATCAAATAATGTATCATAATTTCATAATTATACATGATTCGGCAAAGATTCTGTGATTTGACTTACTGGCAGACTTGATATACCACTTGTTGTAATAAATCTGGAAATTTCTGCACGATTGTCACAGGCTTTCCAGAGGTCAAACTTACCCTAAGCAAACAAATACGAGTATAAGGAATCCATTTTAGAATAATTCAAATAAAAAAATTTAACCCATATAATGGAGCAGTTGTATTGTAACGTGTTTCACATAGCCTTCCAGGAACACACCCTAGGCAATCAAATCAATCCATTTATTTCCAATACCTTCATTTTTAATTTAATTATACCTTCATCTCTCGGAGCTGCAAAAAGCTTTCGATCATATTTCGCTTTTCTCGAGCCGGGCAAGTCATTGAAATCCAGTGGGATTCCGGGCATCAAATCCTGCTCAAATACCCCCATGAGTAATTTTCTAGTCTCTTCTGGTGTAATTAGCCTCGTTCGATTTCCTTCCAAAGCCTTTGGACCTCTTTGCCTCTTTACCATTTTACTTGCCAAATCCCTGAAAAATATCCTTAAATAAAAATTCCCAAATTTTATATCAAACCAAACCAATTGTAAGGCTCTCCACCAGGTCCCAGTGCATTTGGATCTTCAAACACATCTCCCCAAATGAATTTCAATCTCTTCGACTCACAGAGATCAATTGCAATCAGCAATAGCGGGATAAATAAATGTATTCCAGCCATTTAAATATAAGAATTTCTTAGTATTGAACGAGTTCCTCTCCGGATGAATTCAGACTAGTTAGGAACAAGGAAGTGAAGCTCAGTTTCCTCAGGATGACTGCTCTGAGAGATGGTTAAGTCATTCGTCTCGGAGACTCGTCTCGAAAAAATGTTTTTCATCCTCGACAATTGCCTCAAAAATACATGAAATGTTCGGGGGGTGCACGGGTCATTGGTCGCTCATTTTATTGAATACAATAACACTTTCATTACAGATACCCTGCCGCATTACGCCGAGGAATG
>JAAZTK010001376.1:0-14334 GCA_036507255.1 Megalothorax incertus
TCTTTAACACTCCAAATCCGTTGATCTTTGAGCCCAGTCTCTGGAGCAGGTGTAGCAGAATTTGAAGAGACCTGATCGGGGAGTTCATCCCATTCAAGGGGAGTTGGAGGTCTCCGCTTTGCCCAAAGGTTCTTCATTGAAAGGAGATACTTTATGTCCTCATTAAACAATTTTTTAAACAATTTCGTGGGATTATAATTGTTATTTTGGGCCCATTGACGAGTGGAAATCTTTTCTCGATCAAAACCAGCCTCAAGAGCCGCTGCACCCGCATCACCAATCGCTTCTGGATCTGCAGAATCTGGAGATACATCCTCATCAGCATCCGCTAGCCCGAAAAGTTGACTGTTTATTTTTAAAAAAGGATTTAGACTTTAGAGACCTATTAATTAAAATAATTAAATATTATTACTTGAAGAGATGCTTGCCCCAAACAATGCAATGGATAGGCTCAGACGGTGTATTCCTAATGGTACACCCTGGATAAGTCTTTTGATGTCCCCTCGTGGTACAATCGTAACATTCTGTTTCGCCCTTCTTGTGCAACTATTTAAAAATTAATGCATAAAATTGTATAAAATTAAATATACATTGGCAAATAAATTTAGCATATTTACCGTAACATGACCCATATATCCTGACGATCCAGATTCAATGAGAGGGATGTCAGCAGCAAGGCACATTCGATTAACATGGCTCCTCGCTTGCCGATTATCCAGCGCGTTCATAACCATTGTAAATTGCTTATAAAAAGCTACATCGTACTTGGACCTATTAAATTACAATGATGGTTTTGCATTTAATTTTAATTAATTAGAGGTACTTACTCGGTAATACTGTCATGATAAGAAACAATGTTGACATTTGAATTAAACTCGAGGGCAGATTCTCGGGCTATTTCTGATTTTGACCTCCCAACATGCTCCCTCCGGAAGAGGAATTGCCTATTGAGATTGCTCACTTCGATTGTGTCCAGATCAATCTAATTACACATAATTTAATTGAGATTTTAACTTTTTATAAATGCCAAATTATGTCGTAAATAATCTTGTTTTTCTTACCACATGTATATCCTTAAATCCTGTCAACACGAGATTTTTCAACAGCTCGCAACCTAACCGTGGATTAAATCTCAATTAATTAAAATATTTTAATTCAGTTAATTAGCCGTAATTAAAATTAAATTAAAAAATTACCAATTCCTCCGGCACCAACAAGCAGAATCTTGGCCGAATTTATAAGATCCTTGAGATCATTGGGAAGTAGCCCTTCGACCTGTGTAGCCATTGCTGACCTTCAGAGGGATGTCGATGACAAGGAGGATGATGGTCAAGAGTTAATTAGTGGTTAATTAGGTGGTTAAGTTAATTTAATTTCGGGAGCCGCGACCGAGTCGAAAGCCTGATTTCAAATGAGAATTCCCGCGATTTTAGACAGGATTTTTTATCAAAAACCGGCAAAAAAACTCAAAAATAATTTATTTTAATTAAAATACCCAAAGTAGGTAGAAGGTTGCCGGGGTTTTCCCCGGTTAATAAACGAAATTCTAAACGAAATTCTAACTACTTTGAAAATACCTTTGATTAATTCATTAATTAATTAATTACATGACCAAAAGGACGTGGGTGTACCCCTTGAAGCACTTTACCATCAGTTTGTGACACCTTACCAAAAATTCCTTAACAAAATGCATTTTAATTATTGGAAATTTTTCTTTTCAATTTTTACATTACAATTTTTAATAACCTCGTCTTTTGCCTTTGGTTTTGACCCGGTAAGTCAACTCATCTTTATTAATTAATTATTATATTAATCTCTCTCAAAAATTCACAGTCAAATCACACTAATAATTGGGCCGTACTCGTTGACACCTCCAGATTTTGGTTCAATTATCGTCACGTTTCCAATGTCCTCTCAATTTACCGGAGTGTCAAACGATTAGGGATCCCTGATTCTCAAATTATACTAATGGTGGCTGACGATATGGCCTGTAATCCGAGGAATCCGACCCCAGCCACCGTGTTCAATAATGCTAATCAAAATATCGATGTTTATGGGGATGATGTCGAAGTGGATTACAGGTAGTTTTTAATTTAAGCGTTTCGAATCCATTTTATAAATTTATATTAATATAATTTTATTCAGAGGCTACGAGGTGACTGTTGAGAACTTTGTAAGGCTGCTGACTGGTCGAGTGGCCCCTGACACGCCTCGTTCCAAGAGGTATTTCATTAAAAATCATCAAAACCTGGAGAATTACATTTTTAATTACATTTGAAAGGCTTTTATCCGATGAGAGGAGCAATATTCTTGTTTATATGACTGGTAATTGACATATTTTTGCTTTTAAGAAGCTCTTAATTTAGAAATACAAAGTATATATTTATATCCCCTCCAGGACATGGTGGCGACGGATTCCTTAAGTTTCAAGACTCGGAGGAAATTACAAATGTTGAGCTAGCTGATGCATTTGAGCAAATGTGGCAAAAGAAAAAGTATAACGAAATCTTCTTTATGGTGGATACTTGTCAAGCAGCCTCAATGTATGAAAAATTCTATTCTCCAAATATTCTCGCCGTTGGATCCTCCCTTGTGGGTGAAGACTCACCTCTCACATCACGTAGACTCCTCCATTGGAGTATATATTATTGATCGGTACACTTATTATGCGCTGGAATTCCTTGAAAAAGTGGATCCTGACACGGATAAGACTATGGGACAATTTGTAAGTAATTTATCTTAATTCTTGCAGATCAATTTTAAATTTGGGTTTCAATTACTAGCTTGGAGTATGTCCCAAATGGGCCTGTATCTCTACAGTTGGCGTCCGTAAGGATCTCTTCCGCAGGAATCCAAACCGAGTCAAAATAACCGACTTTTTCGGGTCAGTTCGTCAAGTTCAAGTTCTTGATCAAATCATAGACCTCACACAGGTCTTTGATTCACCAAAATAGTCCGATTTATCACAATTGTATTATCATTTTTTTAATATGACCAAATGCCTACTTAATAAAATCTATCAAAATTATCAAAATATGCTTTCAAAATGAGCAAAGTATTCATTTTAGATTGTAATTGGTTTGAAATGGGAAGGATTGTCTCGGTGGCTGATTTTTGTGTGTTTCTCATGGGCCGTGAAGGGTATTCTGAAGGAGTAGGAGGTGTCCAAAGGTTCCCTCAAGGGTCGTGACCCCGTCATTTCTCGAAGGAAATGTCCCAAATCCATTTTCCCAAGGGTCTACAATATTAGAGTTAACCTTAAGGGAACTAATACTGTATTGGAGGGATTTCCTCGTTGAAAAGTTTATTTTAGAATTGTGGGAATAGGATTTCTCATTGGGATTCAGCCCGGGTGACGATGACAAGTCTTTATGGACCATGACTCCATTGACCACCAACACCCTTAACCGCTGACAAGTTTGTGGCGCGTGTAATATACGGCCCCTTAACGCCTTAAGTCTCCTTAAGCTCCCTTTAAGCCACAAAGTTCCTCCTCCTAATTGTCTATACTGATCTTGACTCCTGAGTACTCGAGTATAGCTATATGCCCAATGCAGAGCAGTCCTAACTTAGGACTCCTAAGGGCTCCCCTCTCGACTCCTTTTAAAAGTATCAATTTCCCCCAATCCCTTAAGGTTTTCCTAATGAGTTGTCAATCGGGGAGCAGACTGGAGCCTTTGATTGTTCCCTGTCTTCTCTGGTGGCCATAATTAATGAACAAATTGACCCTTCGGATAATTAAGCAAACATCACCAATTAAGGGATACATACTAAAAACAGACAAGGGCTCCAAGGGTTCTTTCGTCTCTGATTTATTAAGGGGGACAATCATATTTCACAAATTCCCATGTATTTTCTATTCGTAACTCTCTTTAAAATGAAATATACTCCTAGTCTCGTATAGGTAATTCTCTAGATCAATCTATTTGAGAGCTAGGTATAATTATATTGTAGTATGATACTTAGGCTAAGGAGTAAGGAGTATTGGGGAGAAATATTAAGATGAGGAAGGAGAGATGGGCTGGTATTCTCGGGTATTTGTGAGCGGATTGGCGGAGGATGTGAAGGAGGTTGGTCCGGAATTTTCAGATCCTCAACCGAAGTCCCTCGAGAATCGAGCGACGAGATCTCAAGTCCATAATCTGACTCTCAAAGTGTCACAGTGTCCTCAGAGTCAAGTGACCCTTTTTAATCCAGTTTCCGAATTTGCTGTGAATTTGAAGGAATTGAAGTGCTGATATTGGGCATAATATTTAAAATTATTGTTTAATTTGTCTTCTTTGGCCATCAATCATTTCTGGAATAAAATCCAAATCCAAACTCAAAGCCGACAAAAACGTAATTCGAGTAATTTGATCTCTATACACGGACCCGTTTATATATCGTACAATATATCACAGATCTTTCTATTTACGATACATTCGATTCTTGAAGTTTTGATTGAGGGTACATTTCATATAGGTATGAGGGTAATTGTGAAAAAAAAAATAGATTAAATTACTTTCATTTGAATATTTGAATTTAATTCTGTATGAATCTGTATGAATGATTCATTTGCCTATCAAAATCCGCCCAAATCAATTCTCATTCAATTACAATCTTTAATTTTAATTCAATTAGGATAAATTCAAAAATAATAAAACGCAAAGTGAGAGCTTTCCTCAAGTCTAATTCGGGGGTTTTTCAGTTTATTTTTGCTCCCATCTCCTCATCTTCTCTTGAGCCATTAAAAAGGTCGTAAACTCATCTCCTCCCATATGGCGCCCCTTCTTAATCCAGCAAGATCAATCCCAATTCCCAATTCCCAATCTTTAGGATTTTAATCCCCCTTTGTTTATATTAAAGACCCTGGGAAATTCATCCAAAATTCTCTATTATAAACTTCTAAAGACTCTCTAAAGTTCTAAACCTTATAAACTTAATAAACTCACTGTTTATTCTGGCATAAAATCTCTAGTTTGATGGTGGATAGTGATTGAGGATGCCTCGTAAGAAGCGTGATCGGATAGCATCAAGAAAAGAAGTCAGGGGCGGATTTCCAGGCGGGAAACCCCATCAGCGCAACGCAGCAAACGCCCGAGAAAGAGCACGAATGAGAGTCTTATCCAGAGCCTTTTGTCGCCTCAAAACTACACTCCCTTGGGTCAGAATCAGAGATTTTTAATTAGTAGTACATTTTAATTTAAAATGTACTAATTTTTAATCCTTCGAATTTTGCCAACAGGTCCCCGCTGACACAAAGCTCTCAAAGTTGGACACCCTTCGCTTAGCCTCCTCTTATATAGCGCACCTGAAACGTGAGTTGGATGGAGGTGGGAGCGACCCTTCAGTCCCTATTCCAACTTCTGGGGTCAATATGGTAAATCTCTTTTCATTCATTTATTTTAAAGTCTCCCCAGTTGGAAATCCCATTAAGTTTTAAGCTCGAAATTACGGGGGGATTTCAAGGGGATTAGGATCCCTTTAGAGCTTCAAGAACAGCACCGGAAGTTAGATAGGCTCGCGACAGGATTCGAGAATTTGAGGATTTGATGACACCCTTCCTCTCAAAAGTGAAGCCCTTAAGCTCTAGACAAAATATCATCGAGAAAGATAAATAAACGACCCAATCAGATCGGAAGAGCTCTTTGTCGGCTCGACTTCAAAGCGGCCAAACCCTTAAGATCCCAATTCCCAATAATATACGGCCGAGTCTAATCAACAATGAGTAGGCCGCACGGGCCCTTTTTAACTGTGTCAAATGCTTGTAATAAAACAAATATTTTGATTGCTCTCTTTAGACATGGCCCTTTGGATTGAGTCGAAGCCTAGGAGGAGGAAGTGGGAGTGGACGGTGTCGAGGAGGTGGAGAAGCCTTTGAAGAGGGGGCAGTTGGAGGTGACAGCGGCGAGAGTTGGGGCGAAGAATACATATCATTGGATTATATGGAGGGGGAGGAGTTGTATGGACATAATCAAGGAGTGATGGAGGAGGTAGGTCATGGGAGTAATGTCATGTCCATCGGATGACCTTGTAGTTAGAGGAATTAAGACTCTATTTGTGTAATAATCTATGTCTGTATCAAGAGCGGGGAGTCGAAGTGTGTTTTTATAAGCGTAGGTTTGTTTATCCTACTTGTAGAGTGTAAACACTTGTCAATTGTATTTGTAAGAGGTCTTTTTCTTTTATCCTATTTATTGTATACGTAATGGGTAGATTAATAGGGATTTGTATAGGGCACTTGTTTCACCAAGTTACAAACTTATCCTTAGCGAAATGCACCAAAAGGTTCTCATCTTTCTCGAAGATGACATCCTAATGGGTCTCAGCATGCGTCCTCCTTCTCTCGCCACCCTTCTACTTGTCACCTAGCTCTGCAGACATGTCAATACTCATTTTAAAAGAACAAATTCCCCCCTTCTTTCCAAGTTTCCGAGTCTAAACTTGCCACAAAAAGTATTCCAAATAATCCAAAGTGCAATTACATATACGAACAAAGATATACGGATAATTTGTATACGATTACGATCTATAAGTAGTTTTAAAGTACCAAGTAATTTGTACTGTATTAAAGATTCTAGAATGATATTAGAGTAATGTAATTTAAATTTGAAATGCATATCTGTAGGTAATTATTTTTCATTGGAATTTAATTTATTCGCAATTTCCGTTTACTTTTATTATACAATATATGGTAGGTATACGAGTTAAATTCAGATCTTGCGAATATACAAGTATGTATTACATGCATCTTATTCAATCTATTCAATAAATGCTTAATAATTTAAAGATATATGGCTTATTTCATTGTATAGATAGTTGGAATACGTGAGACTAGGGTTAAGTATAAATAAATGCTATACAGATTCAATATCACAATGACAAATGCATGAATAAAACAAGATTATCCTTAATTGAATCACATTTTGAACCCTTTACGGGATCAGATAATTAATTTCTAATTCAGATACTCTTTTAAACATCACAGATAGGTTATCTTTCACACTAGTAATACAATATTTTACTGCATAGCTTTATATGGCATTGAGATTTCAAAGGTACAATTATTTCTTAATTATTTAAAGGGCAGGTACGAATCGTTTAATAAATTAGGCTTTAATAGTTAGGTCCTCTCCTTATCCTCCTTTTGTCCACCAGCGAATTTAACAAATATCTGAAATATAAAATTTGAAAATTAGTACAATATTTAATTATTTCAATAAATTGAGAGTACTTACATCATCCAGAGTAGTTTGTGACACAGAAGAATCATCCACGAGACCATCTTCCTTTGCTTTTGCAAGGACTTCAAATACCCTACCTAGGTTCACATCCTCCTGAGGAATCCTCCATTTCATTTGCGATACATGGACGTCCTCGAGAACCGCCGTAGGAAACTCTTTGTTCATTAGCTCGAGGAATTCATTCTTCCTCTCCACCTCAAACCTTACAATCACAGTATATCCATTCCCAAATCGGTTCTTTAGATGTTGGAGGCTTCCCAAGCATTGAAATTTCCCATTGACCATGATCGCAAGTTTTGTACATAGCGCCTCGCATTCCTCTATATAATTTCTCTTGATTAAAATTAACCAATTTAATGCCTATAAAGCTTACCCATCGAATGTGAAGTAAGTACGATAGACTTCCCCGTCCTCAGAAGCTTCAAAATCACCTTCCAGAACTTCCTTCGTGCTCCAGGGTCCATCCCCGTGGTAGGCTCATCAAGGAATACCACCTCAGGATCACCTATAAGCGCCACAGCCGTTGACACCTTTCATATTAGAACCAAAGCAGTTATTAAATTATACGAATATTTCAACAAAGGATAGATTTTCGTTGACACCTTTCTTTTATTTCCTCCGGAGTATGTTCCACATAATTTGACAGCATCCCTCGTCAACCCAAATGACCTCACCAATTTCCTCTTGGTAATCTTTAGTTCCTCTTTCCTCATACCTCTCAAATGCCCATAAAGATTGAGTTGTTCATAGGTATTCAAAAGCGGATCAATCCCATCGTCCTGTGGGCTACCGATTTTAAAATATCAATTAAAAATTTAAAATAAAGCAAATGTGCGAGTTTTAAAGTTACCAATAGCCAAAATGCTGTCTTGCGGCATCCAAATCCCTTTGCACATCATGACCCATGATCCTAGCAGTCCCTCTCGATATTGTTATACTTCCAGTAAGCATCTAATGACAAAAATCAGAGTTTTACGATCATTTTCTATGCAAAAAATCTCAAATTTACCTTAAAAGTAGAGGACTTTCCAGCTCCATTAATTCCAAGTAATCCAAAGCATTCTCCACGTTCCATTGCAAAGCAGATTTTATTTACAGATGGATTCATATTTCTCCGATATACTTTTGTAAGGTTCTCTGCGACGACCGTGGCATCATCAAGCGTTGAACTATTCACTTTTACCCTCTCCCTTTGCACATCTTCATCCTCATCCTCGTACATGTCTCGTATATTCTAGGATTTAATTTGAATCAATAATAAATAAGAATTTCATTATTTAAAGTTTAAAGAAATTACAGCTTGACTTGTGACAATCATATCTTGTGGGATCTGATTAAACGCGCCATGCTTCTTTTTGAAAAAATGATTGACGAGAGCACGCCGATATTCTAGGAGCAGGTTGAGTACAAAAAAGAAAATCAAATGGATACAGAGAGCACAGATGAGCTTCCCCAGATTCCCCCATTCCAACCTTCCTGGTGGCTGAACATTCTGGAAGGCAATAACGTATTTGGCTACCTTCTCCTCCATGTCCAATTTGAAGAGGGTTATAAGGCCCCAGCCCAGACAGTATTGAGGGAATATGAGATAGACATCTTGTAAAATGATTAATTTCAGATTAGATGGCAAAGTGAAAGAATTAAATGGCATATGTATATCCTGCCTTTAAATACCTTGAAGTATAGCAGAAATGTCCAATAGCTCTTTGTCCGTTTTTAATTGGCCCAGGATAAAAGCCGAAACAGTCGTAATGATCCCAATAAAGAGATTGCCACATGCAAGGACCACAAAAGCGGTGGAGGCGACTTGGAAAAAGTGCGTCGCGCAATACATCATTGGAATTGATGCCATCCTTTAATTTAACACGTTTTAAAAATTTTAATTTTGGTATTATCAGTAGTTTTAATTTAAAAACTTACCCAAATAGAAATAAAAGGAGAATAAAGCCTCGAATGCTGTATTTTTAAAGTTCCAATGTAAGTAAATTAGAGTAATTCGGATATTTCAATGAAAATACTAATACCTTTGAGCTCCAATATAACTTTGAGCATTAAAAGCAAGAAATAGGATGATAATGAGTATAAGTGGGACTTGATATTTGACAAGATCAAAACAAAAGTTTGAAATCCAATATGTCAAAGGTCGTAATCCAGATACAAGATGAAGATGCTTTCCTCCTCGGACCCTTTCTTCAATAAGGTAAACTGCGAATGATGCAGGGACAGTAGAAAGAGCGAAAATGATACAGATTGCTTGCATTAGACCCAGTTGGTTAGAGTTAAATGATCCAGTCATTTGCTGAACTGTTGTATGATTTAGCGGGTGGTTGTAAAGGGTAAGCCCAAACTCGTTCTTTTGATATCTAAGATGTGGAGGAAGGTGTTGTCGAAGAAGAACGTTGTGGAGTGCTGAAACTCGGTAAATTATACAGATTTATACTTCAAATCTTTTAATAGTTTGATTTATCTACCTATGTACGATACTATTGTACAATACATTTACATTTTACCATTTAAATATGCTACAGATGAGATCCAGCCTCTATTTTCGAACCAAATCTGCGGGGCATATTGGAATTATAATTTAAAAGATTTATGTTTAAAGCTAATACCTTGTATGTTGTAATGTTCTTATTCCTAGGCCTTAATTCTTTCAGATCATATGGTCTACTTTGGAATAGAAATTGCAACATAATCCCCAATTCGCTAATATTTCCAGCATAAGGTTCCCTCCAATCCATCTCGAACCCTCCATACATTTTACCCTCGTACTTTTGATAAGTTTTAACCAACCAATCAGGGATTGTTAGGTTCGACACGTCCAGAATAATGTCTTTATTCGTCTCAAGCTAATAATTAAAACAAAAATTAGCTTATCAAAAAATAGACCTTAATAGACATGCTTATATGCTTACCTTAAAGGATGGAGGAGGTATATCCTCGTAAGCAGCTCCACAAATTTGGTATCCGCTTTTACATGAACAATTTGCAATCGTCGTCCCATTGTAGAGTAGCCTGGTTGAATTAAACTCTTCAACAGTCGCATTTGACCATTTGTTTGGTTCGCAAATCCCTTCCCTAAATCAAAAGGCAATATATTCAAGAAATCCCACAAAATAATAATGGGATCCTAAATTACTGAGCATTTTGGCACTTACTCTTCCACTTTATCTTTAAGGCATGGCGTTCCAATCCCAATTGGCCCCGTAATCTCTCTAAAAGAATCCTCAAGGGCTATTCTCGACCCGTTATATTGTGGTTCGGATATGAAAAAGTATTGTTCAGGGTTCTCATAAGCCCAAGGCGTTAGTTCTCTATAAGTATTAAAATCAAATAAATATCTTCAGTTTGGAAGAAATGCCATTGAAAAATCCATCTAACCTTGAAGTAGGATCCCCAACCTTTGGCACAATGCTCGTAAGAATTAGCATGATGAGCACAAAGAGCGGAGGAAGTAGGATCTGCAATTTCAATTCAATTTCTCAATTTATATCGATAACTAATTAATAAATAAATTAAAGCATACCTCGAAAAAAATACTCTTTTTATTCCTCAGCGCATTTTTATATCTCTTGAAATTAATCGCAAGGAATTGCATGACTAAAAGTGCAAACCCTTCAGCTTTCGAGAATTTAATCTCGTCATCCTCGCCATTTTTCCGAGAACTCTGAATCGAATCCACTTCAGAACCCATCCCTTTGGACCCATCAATTGATCCAAATCCATCCCATTCTTCTTCGCTAGTCTTCGCCCTCCTTGGCTTCGTTTTTCTTAGCTTCCGAAGGAGTAGACCAACCCTCCCTCGATATTTTTCATCCAGATTATCATAAGATTTATCCTCTTCAATATCATCAAGAGTTATCTTAAGAAATACATCCTCCAGGGATGTATCCGCAAGACCATAACTTGTTATTTGAAGAGTTTTCAAATTAAAATCCAAATCCCGGAAAAGAGATGGGAAACTCTCGGTCGTAGAGTAGGGAAGAGTAAGCACAACTTCAGAGCCAATGTCATCGGATAGGAAAGCGTCTGGGATCCTCTCTTGAACAAAACCTTGTACACCTTCAGTATGTTTTTGTATTCTAGCCAGAATCGTATCTTCATCTTCACGTTCCTCAGCAGGCCCGCTCACTTCCCAAGATTTTACCATTCGGAGAGAGTATCCTAATCCGAATTGAGCCTTGAGAAATAGACTAGATCCACAAGCTTTGAGTTTCCCTTTGCTGATTATCGCTATCCGATCCCCGAGTATATCAGCTTCGTCTTTTTATAGCATTTGGGAAATAATTAGCATTAAAATTGCAAAGATTTCAATTAAATCCTTTATCTTACCCATAAAGTGCGTGGTTAGAATTATCGTTCGGCCAGCCTTATATTTCAGCAGTAAATCCCATATAGCTTGACGGCTATATGGATCCACACCGGACGTAGGTTCGTCAAGAAATACCGTACGAGAACCTCCGATAAATGCAATTGCAACACAAAGCTTCCTTTTCATCCCTCCAGAGAGATTTTTAGGATATTCTGCCCAGGGTTTACAAGGTTAATATCAATTCCAATTCAATATAAAGTCTTACCCCTTCGTTTGTGAGGTATTCCAAGGTCCACAAGAATTTTAGCAATCTCTTGCATTTGATCTACAGCATTCCCTTTGAGCCCGGCATAAAATAGCATATGCTCCTCCACATTTAGCCTCTCAAATAGTACATTATATTGAGGGCAAATCCCCAGGCTTTGCCGTACTTCGTTCATTTCATGGCAAATATCATGTCCATAAACTTTTGCGGTTCCAGAAGTTGGTGGATAAAGTCCAGTTAGGATTGAGATTGTTGTGGTCTTTCCTGCTCCATTATGACCCAAAAAAGACGTAATTTGTCCTTCATAAAAGGTCACATTCAGATTGGAGAGTGCTACCCTTCCATTTGAATAAGTTTTTGATAGATTTTGAACGACAACTCCTTTTTTCAAGCCAGTTGGCTCAGCTTCCAGTGCAGGATTGGAGGATCCATTGATTTGTTCATATACATTTGAACGAGGTCTCTTCTCAGGGAACCAATATGATTTACTAAAGATGAAATAAAAGGGTCTAGGGATCCCTACATTCCCAGGAACTACAGCTTCAATGTATAGGGCGAGGAGGAGGTAAAGAATTCCATCAACCCATAGCATGAGGATAGAAAAAGCTAGGTTATACTCATCTCCAGGGGCTTGAAATAAACTGAGGCGATCCCATTGGGCGCCAATTCCATCTAGTTCGGCTCGTGCAAAATAATTTGCACCAAATCCAAATGCCACATTTGAGAGAAAGTTCTAAAAGTTGGATGAAAATTGAAATAAAAAAGATTTCCATTGATTTAATTGATTTAAAGCGGACTTACAGATGCTAGGATCTGACTAAAAGTAAGATGATCTTCCCAGATCAAGAGGAGCGAATAAGGGAGGTAGGTCACAAGGAAGATAGCTCCTCCTGCAGCGGCTGCGGAGTTTGCCCTTTGAAAGAAGGTGGAGATGAGGAAGGAAAAGCAGATTGATGCGACGACAAATGACTCCATGAAGAAGAGGATGAGCCAAAAGTTGGAGTATTCAATAATGTAGCCAAACTAAACGTTGAAGAGCCAAAATTCAATTTTTTAAAGCCTAATTATGAGTTTTTAGATAAATTCGTAGATAATTAATAATACCTTGAGTATAAGAGTAAGGCAAAAGGCTGAAATGGACATTACTGCGAGGGCATCCAGGAACCAACCCACCCATATCACATTATTGCTCAAACCCATAACTTTCATTACTTCTCGGATTTTTGTCTCCTTTTCATGTACAATATTCTTTACCACCATTGAAGTGGCGTAAATCCAAGAAATGACCATAAACAATGGGAACATTTTGCTCACGGCCCTAATGAACTCATCGTGGATGTAGCAATGGTAGGGGAATTGCTGGAGGTAGACTTGTATCCCATCATTGAGGAAATTCTTCCCAGTTCGAAGTTCAATTATAGATTGCTCCATCATCTCTTGAAGATAGATAAACCCTTCAGTGAGGTATTTGAGATCCTCCACGGGATTCCTTCGGGGTGACTTTCGAGTTTTTCGATCCCGAATGTATCTTGTATTGTCTACCTTTGAAGAATCCATCCTGCAAATTTCAAAATACAATGCAAAATCTTAATAAATATTTAATTATCAATTTTTTTCAATGGGTCACCTAATTTTATAGGATAAATGATTCGGAGCTGTTCCATTCTTCTCAATATTTAGGAAGGAAATTACAGCCCAAATCCGGTTATTTTTCAAATTATCAAGTGCTGCTTCCACCGCTTTATGTTCGCTTTCGAAAGGGACCAACTTATCCTTCTCTGTAAACATTTCGCTAGGATTTCGAGTAGGATATTTTATGCACTGCAGAAATACAAAGAAAGCATTTAACATTAGCCTAATATAATATTTTAGCATTACATCAATAATCGGAACATATTCATCAGCCAATTTTTTTAGTTTGTCCATTTGTGGTGGTAAGCTTTTGATAAAATCTATGCCATCCTTATACTCGGGCAGGTTCATCCAAATATTAGCAGGCACCAGTGTGACCAAATAGTCTCGGGCCGTCGAGTTGTCTTTCTTTAGGGTCTCATCCAGCATGTCGATCACATCCTTGGATTAAATTAAAACAAAAATACTTAGGTAAATCCATTTTAAACATGGTCTGGAATATATGCAATTAGCTAATAGTAATTTGAAGCAACCTTTATTTCATCAAGCTGCTTATCATTTCGGATAATCCACTCCTTTGTGTAATTCATGAGTTTTAGCATCTGATTAACATGCTCAACAGTCTGTTGGAGGCTTGAAAATTTTGCTCCAACCATTGACATAATCTTCCGAGTGAATTGCGTGTCCGGAGTGAAATATATCTGGCCCCTGGAATTGGAAGAATTTTAATCAGTTGGAATTAGGCACCCAATTTCCTAAATATTCGTATTTAGTAGTAGGACATTTACCTAATAATTGGTTTGACTTTATTCCAGATATAGTTTGACATTGGCGTTCGTTGAAGATTGAGGAATATTCCATTGCAAAAGGGTGAGGCATCTTCATAAATCTCATACGTCTTA